>JAVXUP010001308.1:0-250313 GCA_033070095.1 Escallonia herrerae
GAAAGCATACGAGAAGTGTTACAAGCGCTTTCTCTATATCTTCATTGCCTTTAGGATATAGCAAAAGGGAAAAATACTTACTGGAAAATTGGTAGTGGTAGATGTTCCCCAGTACTTGAGCGCAGCCATGTCATAAGCCCTAGCTGCTTTCTCTTCCTTGTCATACCCACCTGCTCAAATCAAATTAGGACAAGAAAAAAGTAACACAAATGTTAAGAAGAAATATGGATGTATGTAGCAATATAGCTAAAAACCAATCAACCAAAAATTTCAACAATGACAGGAAGAAGAAAAGTTTACGCACCTAAATAGACTGCAGACAATGAAGGCAACAACGGCGGCAACCAGGTGATGGTGGAAACAAGTAAGTATTTTCTTAAAATCATCCAAAAACACATAAAGAAGCACTAGTGAAGAAAGATAACCCCCAGAAAGAGAAAGCTGTTACTTATACCTTGGCGACCTTTCCTTGATTGACCTTCTCGTCTACAACTATTATCCCACAGGTGAGCTTCATACCTTCCTGTCCATCTATGCCTATATTTCCTCCCATTACAAATTTTGCAAGTAAAATTTCAGTAAACTTCAGATAACACTTAAAAAAAGAAAAGAATAAAGAAAGAGATTTGAACATTTAAAACAAAATAGGTGTCCACCTAGTGACGCCTCTATAGATTGAAGTTCTTTGCCCAAACGTGTCCAAAGTCCTTCTAGGCGTTGCTGCTTCCACAATGCTAGTGTTACTATTTTCCCCACTGGTTTCACATGCTGAACGCTTACCACTTCCCATAGATAATGTCAATGACTGCAAAGTACTTGCATTTTCGGGAAGATCGTAGTTATTATCAGGTGCAACCGATAGTAATGTGCTCTGGACCGGCAATAGACTATGGTTTGGAAATAGGTAGTCAGATTCATTTGCCTGGAGTTCATTATACCCTACAAGATCTGACTGGGTTTCGGACTTTGTCACGCCGAGAAAATCTGCAACTTTCGGAATTTCGTTGCTGCCTTGACCGTTCATCAAGTTCCATTCTGCACATATTTAAAGAATCGGAGCTCTGATTTTTGTGCATATATCATTAGATGAATGAGCTGAGGGGAAATTTGCATTACTAGGCTCAAAATGAATTTCATGATTGTACCCCAAGCATTATGTTACTACTGTGACAACATCCTTTTACCTCTGGCAACATCATATTGCGAGAGAAACATGGGAAAAGGTAGAGAAGTGTTGTACCTTGGGTTTGAAATGGACTTCCGATGCTGTCACTCACTAACCCTAGAGAAAACTGATGAGATTGAGCCGTATGTAGATGTGGTTGTAAAGAAGCATGAGTAGGGGAAAGTGGGAAGGAAAGCCAGTTGTTTGAATTCATGGTATCCTAAGGACTGCAGCTTTGCCTATGAGTTGATCAAACTCTCCTGCAAAAACCTAAACACCAAAAGAGAAAAATGGTTATGATATACAACTTTTTAGCACACATAAGAACGTACGTATCAGACGGAACATGTTAAAATTTAGCTTCCATGTTTACCCTAAGGGGAAACTTATGCTCTGATCTCTCTATCCCCTCTCGTTAAATATTTTGTCCTTTGTTGGAAAGGAAGCTTGTAACCAAGAGAGGAGAGAGGGAGAGAAGAGAGGAGTTCAAAAGAGAAATGCTGAGAAAGATAAAAGATTGAAGTAAATCCCTTCCGCAGTGGTCACTTCTGAGTGGCCTTTTTCTAATGGTGATAGTCATTTTAAGGGTGGTCTGACTCTTAATAAACAAATTCCAAGGCTTCAAACTAGCAGTGTAATGATTCTTAACGTATATAATATAATAACAAAGGCCACGAGTGTCTTACTCTGCAAAAAGCTGGGTCCTTTAGCCTTTTGTACTAGGACATACCCACAATTCCAACTGGAAAAATCCAATTGACCCCCCACCCCCAGCTCCCCCCATCCCTCCCGGCCTGAGCTAACTCTCTCTCTCTCTCTCTCTCAAACCCCCAACCCCCCCCCCCCCCCCCACCAACACCAACTAGGCTTATGGGAACTCTCTTCCTCGTTCTGCGTACGAAATGACACCCCCAAGCCCGGCATTCCCACACTATGCAAATCATCTCATTGGACTAAACTCGAAAATCTACGACTACACTTGACATTTCCACGTAGAGTTAGACCTCTCTCTTCTACCACTCTTGTTCATCTTGACATGTAATTATGTACGAAAATCATGTCTCTCAAGTTGCCATAAAAAAGAGGTTTGAGCGGTTTATGTATGCATCAAATAGTGTAAAAGATTTTTATTAATGAATTGAAACATATATATTATGCATGATGTGAAAAGGTTTTAGCAGCCCTGCATAAACAAATTATCGTGAGTATAAACAGATCAATTTTGCTGGAAGAAGTCTGAAAGGGTACAAGAATTTGATTGTATAGTCAAATCTTGCAAGACCTGTAGAATTGAACAAATGAAATGGTAGGGTACAATCTTCCATTGAAGTAAATTTTCTCATAACCTTGTTTTACTCTTGATATATCATGCACTTACGTAGAAATACAAGCATAATTTCTGCATTAAAAAAGATGATAACACCCTATGCATGGTTGTACCATGTATAGTAATTGTAATACCTATGACTAAATGTAACCGTACATCCTCCCTTCTAAAACCCTAGGTGTCCCATTAATGCTTGTGTTACCCTCAAAAAACAGTCTTGTGGATCCCCGAGTAGTCCTGCATGTGTTGAAAATCCGTGTGTACGGACATGCAGTTTTTTATGGAAATATCCGACACACTAAATAATAAAAGTACTTGCAACGAGTATGAACTACTCTATATCAAAATCACTCCATGCCTTTTTTTTTAAATTAAAACTATTTTAGGGATGATTAAAGGAGGGACGATTTCATTTCGGTTTTCGAAGTAAAAATCTGTTGACCATCTACTCGGAAACCGCACTCGTCAAATGGTTAAAAAGAACAGATTTTCTTTTTATTTATTATTACTGTGGCAGTGCATGTCTTCTGCCAACTAGAAGCTTGTAACAGTACCATCACCTCTTTGTTTCTGTGCCTACTGTCTTCCACTCAAAAGTCTAGTCAAAGACAGCTATAACATCCATCTTAACTCAAATGAAGCACCATGCTTATGATTCTAGGATTAGGGTTAGATGAGCATATGCAGTTTTTTTTATCATTTTACTATCTGCAAAGAATGAGGTTGCAGCCTGCTCGTGAGTAAACCAATCCACTGTGCAACATGTACATATAACTATGGAAAAAAGGGAAGACAAGCAATCCTACTGTTCCTAATAAGTGAACTCCAGAATCAAGTTATATATACTGGAGATATAACTTGATTATATCTCTCTATTACAACTTGATTATACTAGAGATCAATTAAAAAAAAAAGAGAAGTTATACTAGTGATAAGCCTTTCTGCTTGAAGTTAAATTCCACAACTATTTGGTAATGGACATTTAAGCTAGTAAGGATAACACAACTAACAACGCCAATGAACGTAAAGCTAAAATGTCTTAACCATAGTAAGCTACACTATTTTAGGACTTAGTCCTTGTGAACATATGCTTGAGATCCTAGAGATGGAAAGCGGGTTTAGGCCATCATCTTTCTAATGATTGGAATCGACATACTTGCTAGGCTAGTGTGATATATGCCTCATCCAGACTCTCTTCATGATAAGATGAACTTCAAATCAAAAAGAGAGAACAAATTCAAACCAGGGTTTCTGAGATTGTAGGGTTCCAGAACAAGAGAGAAGGAAAGAAAATAAGGAAAGATCACCTGCCATTGTTGATGACACACTTCCCGCTAAATTCTTGTGCAATATATAACAAATGCATTTAGGGTATTCATATATAAATACTATGTATAAAGGTTGGGTTGACCAATATGTTCCACAACTAGGAGGCAGGACCCACGTCTCTCGCTTCCTTCAACCTTTTTCAACTCGTAAACCTCCAAGAGAATCACTAAAAACCCTATAATACACAGTTTCAAACAAAGAAATGCAAAACCATCTTCCCAAAACAAGTTAAACAACTGACAAACAGAAGAAGAAGGAAATCCCATTACCCACTAAGGGTAGTTCCAGATACAGGAACAAGAAGTAAAAAAGCTGAACGATCCAAAAGAATCATAAGAAAAGAAAAGCCATGAACGTACTGTATATTGAGGTGAATGACTAGGGATGAAGAATCTATCCCCTACTTTCTCCCTCTAAATCTATTTTCTTCTTCTATCTCTCTCTTCTGTTAGGTTGAACAGTCTGGGAAAGCGTGGAGGGAGAGAGAGGGAGAGGGGTGGGGATTAGCCACCGGCCACTTATTATTAGGGTAAAGAAGAAACATTTAATCTGATCAGACCGCCACGCCGTTTCAGGTTTCGCGGCCAGATTCGAAGGAATGTGACTGCCACGTGTCGGTCCGGTCTGCCTTTTTGTGTCTGTCTGGAGGCAGCCCTGATTTCTCGCGTTGCAGTTCATTGCTTTCCCAAGGCCTTACCTCAACGGACCAGAGTTTCCAAAGACACATTTTGCCACTCTTTGTTGTAGGTATTATGAAGGAAATTCTTTCACTTGTGTTTTTTAAAATGGTTTGAAACTCAATCTTTTTTTGCTTCACTATCTATGAAAAAACTTGAATTCGTAAGAAGAACATTTTTTCCGTGATAAGATATCTCTATAAAACGCCCTTGGAGCTAATAAACGATCCCGATTCTCTACTTATTGAGCATCGTCAAAACCTCTAACTTTGAAGCAATTAATCATTTCAGGTGCCAAGGTTTGTTTGTCCTAGAATTAGATTTTGTGTTCTTGACCAGACTTTTTTCTTTTTTGAGTGAGCAATTGCAATACGTGACTAAATTGCAAAATAAGTTGTGTATGCGTGTGTACTAAAAACTTCCTGAAGTAAGGGTGAAATTACATGCATGTCTATTAGTTTGAACAAATCACACTTATATTCATTGACCAAACGCAATACGAAAATACCTCATAGTTTTGACCAAAAAACCTTACTGCCCCTAAATGAATTTCAAATTCCGTTTTCTTTTATCTCCTCTCTCTCTCTCCCTCCCCCCTCCCTCTTCCTCTTCATATCTTGTCTCTTCATTTCAGGCGCGCACACAAAAAAAAGACTAATTCCAAGGCAACAATGGCTCAGGGAAGTGAGATGGGGGTTGGGTCTGGTGCGACGAGTGTGAGGAGTGGCTGCCGCCGCCGGCGGGGGGAGGGGGGAGGCATCGAAGATGGTGCAGCAACCGCAGAGGTGCTCGGTGACCATGTCCATGTTTGGCCAGGTCGTGCGCCTCGATTATTTTCAGATCTAGTCCCCGTGGAGGTAAATCAGCGCCTGCTCTGGTGGCTCGATCTCGGCCATTAGAGTTTGAAGTTTCTGCCAATGGAGGCATTACTGTGGGACTCCTGCGGTTATGCGTGTGGTTATGAACAAAGGGTTTCAGTCCCTTTTGTGGGACTCCTGTGGTTATGCGTGTGGGCAAACGTGAGAGGATCAAAATACAGGGCATACAAGGACCCTAGAAAGCCAATTTTTGCTATAATAAATGACCTTATGGCACAATGATTCTAGTAGAGAAGATTGGGCAGATGACACAGATCGATGGTGTCAGTGCAACGGCTGAAATATTGAAGGAATACTCCATTGGAAGTTTATTGAGTGGAGGAGCAAGCGTGCCGCTTCCACATGCTACTGTAGAGGAATGGATTAATATGATGAATGGGTTTCAGAATGCTTTTCTTTCTAGGCTTCTAGCCGACTTGGGATTCCCATGATTTATGGAATTGATGCTGTTCATGGGCATAATAACGTATATAAGGCCACCATATTAATTTTAATGAAAAAGAGGAACAGATCAATTTTTTAAACCCTAATATTCAAATTAGGATTTTTAAAAGAAAAAGCCTAATTTTCTAATTAGGGCTTGAAATCTTAATTTGAAAATTTTTGTACAAGGACAATATTGGCATTTTAAAAATACATAATGATGAAATTATAAAAAAAAAAGTACACTTTTTGGACGGAACTCTAACGGATAGATACAAGTATTACTCTTTTAATATTTTTTATCACGATACGTTATATTTTGAAACTTAGTATAATTGACTGTAATTTCGTCATAACCTCAAGGACATTGATGTAATCATCGCTTATATTTCTTGATCTAGAACTCATATTGTTGGCCCGCTCAGGGAAATGAGAATCGCGACTATTCTTATTCTATCGTCTTAATTTTTGGGCAGTGAAAGCAAGCGTAAGGCAATGCCTATCCATGACTGTATCCTTGCGGGGGTTTTTGGGGTGTCTTGCAGTATCATTCAAGAACCTATTGAAACAAAGAATTACTCTCATTTTCAACGGTAAGTACAGAGCTAGTGAGCATGTTTCACGATGGGGTTTTATGTAGTAATATGCGACTTGTGCAAATCCAAACCTTTCTTTACACAAGAATTTACATGGGATCATGAACTCAGGAACGACGATGTTACTTCCTTCTCAAGGGCAGAACCATTCAGCCAAACATTTATGTCTCGCTAACAAATGAGAGTGGAAGTGTGGGAAACAAATTTTGGAAGAACAAAAGTCCATCATTACACATCTCCAGTGAGACAACAAAAAATGAAACATCATCAAAGCAAGGTTAGTTCAAAATGGATTGACTATGCCCACATATACATATTTGATTTGTGAGTGACTAGAAATGGATGCCCTCAAATTGAAAATAAAAGCGGGGTTGTTATTGGTCGCTAAATCGTCTTAATCGACCATATTGGTCGCTAAAAAACAACAAATGCTAAGATTTTGTTGCCGAAAATCCTTTGACGTCCATTTCTGCCAAAGCAGGGAATCCATTTCGGGTGAATTAATAATTACTCAGTACTCTCTTTGGTAACTATGTGTGTTGGTACGGGTGTACTACATAAGTCGGTTCATGATTAAATTTAGGGAATGCCTATTTCTACATTATGTTATGCTTTTTGACATCTCATTTGTTCTTAGAATCGGTTCGTTTTCTCGTTTATGTACTATCTAGCGATGAAGTAAAAGTGTGGAATAGCGCATAGGTCTGCAGATAGACTCTCTCAAAACCATTATTCCACGAAAAATCTGACTCATTTACTGACCATTCGGTCCTTGTATTGATAAACATTAATGTTATGAATCCTAGCTGGTTGAAACTACTTCGAAGGTGGTACCATATAATCGAAAACTTTGGTATTAGCCATTCCGTTTCTGATTCTTAAAGTCCATCCGCAGTAGGCATCAAGGACCCTAAAATAGGACCCCAATTGTCACTAAAATAGGCCCCAATTTACACTTCGATGAGATCATCACTATCAAGAGAGGTTTGCAAGGTTGATGGAAGATACAGGACAAGCAGGTGTTGCTGCTCACTTGCTAAAGCTTCATAGTTCGTGCATGTAGCCATGGAGGGGATGGAGCGACCTGTTGGTAGTTTAAGGTGGACAAACGAGGGCATTCTGGGAAGACGGAAACACGGGGATCCAGAGGAAGGCTTTTCTGCGACTTTCCGACTTCCAAGAGAGGTGATGGGAGGGAACGCCGGGGAAGTGCTCGTGTCGCCTCGAAACGAAGCAAGCAAAAAGGCTGTGTATACCTGGAAGCCACTAGTTTGCTTGTGCAAATCTTATTTTACAGTTAGGGTTAGGGTGAGGGCTGTTTTCTAGGGACATGATAGAGCAACAAAGCTTCTTTTGTTCAACAATTTCTATGAAAACATGCAATGTTGGGGCATTAAACTATGCAATATAGTACTCGATAGAGAATTTGATGGGAGTTTGTAACGAGGCATGTGGGTTTGCAAATACTTCATGTCAATAGGGCAAAATACCTACGAGGAGCTCAACAATCTTTTCGAAAATCCATCCACAATTAATCTTGATGCATTGGACCGCTGTTGGTAGCAAATGATGCCGGGGTGGCAGACCACCGTAAATGAGACATGTCTTTGATTTTCATCGTGATCCAAAGACAAAAATCTTGATGTCAATAAGCCATTGGAATAATAAGCCGGAGCTTCAAATTTTTGTTTTTCTAACCGCTATCTTGTTCTCTGTGTGCGCGCACGCGTGGTAGGGGGGATAGCCAGACTCCCTTGATAGCTATCATGGGAATTAAGGTTTTATTTGATGTAAATGATCTTTGACATAGTTGTTTATATCTATATTTATACTAATTATAAAAGTGTGATTATGTGTAAATTTAAAAAAAACCCTTCATCTTTTCATGTTAGAAAGTTAATTGTCTTTTCCCTAAAATAATTGAAACCCTTCAACTTAAAGCCAACCATCCAACTTGGCAGCAAACATGTATCACATAGCTTGATTTTTTGATTTGATTCTGTCATTCAATTGTAAATTTGAATTACACCTAAATTTAACATCTTCTATATATCTCACACCTCAAGAATAAACGCCGACATCATCAAGCAATCTCATTCTCCTTCGTGATCTCTTATTCTCTTTCAAGAATTAATTGCAACAAAAATTCTAATGAGTGAATGTTGATCTCCACCACATCATCTCGGCACATGATTAAAGGGGATCTCCATCAAACAAGGGTTCTCTTGATACTTTCTTGACGCCTTCCATATGAACTTTGCTATTGCAATTTGCACAACCTCTAAATATGCAAACTAGTTATATAAGGTGCTACAATCTTATGATTACAAAGAGAAACAAAAGTATATTTGATAAAAAAATATGTAACTACCTTCTACCTTTCACTTTCAGAAAAGAATTGAGAAGCCTTAAAAAAGTATCTCACTTTGTCTTCTAACGGTGTAATAACATCCTTATAGATATACACTAATATTCTTATGATCAAAATCTCCTTAGCTCAAGAATTACAGCAATCATCAAGGTTTTTAACTTGTGACTATAATAGAACTATTGTCTATTTTTTTGTGCAAAAATATATGACGCTCATTTACCAATAAGCAAGACAAATACAACTTAAATTTAACTTGAAAAACTCATGCTAATAAAGAGAGATCATCTTCATTTGGACCCTCTTTATAAGTGAAACAAGGCTAACGAATACCTTGGTTATAATTCATTCAACTTTAAAGTTTTGAGCTACCTATGAATCGTGCAAAATTAGCAACACACTGTCAACATTAATCCACGAGGACTCACCCTGTTCAAAGTGAGACCAAACTTAAAGTAGGTCTTAGACCTCATTTTTTTTTATGTCTAAAGCAATTAAAGGCAACTCAAAAGTACACCAAATTTACCCAAGATTGCATTCTTAGGTTGAAACATTTTACACGTTGTCAAGACAATAAAGAGAAAATAGATTAATTTCAATGTAAGAATTTTACATGTCGCACACTCTGGCTTTGAGAACTTAGTTTGAACAAGCAAAATTGGTATTGACAACTTTAGCTCACGGAACAAAGATATAAATTCTTTTTTGAAATTAGTATACACATATATGATTTTTAGGATATATTTCATCTAAAGAGAGCACCGTAATATCCATTTAATGAATCTCATTCTTAATCTATTTGTAACTTTTTTCCTTGCTTGATACTACTCCATTAACCTATTCCTAGCATGAAAGTAGGGTACATTACTCAATTTTTTTTTGGCTTTTTGCTTTTGATCTACCTAGGGTGATTATCTGACTCTTAACCGAAGATGGTATCGAACTCGCACAAAGGATAAGTGGTACATCGAGTTTACGTGTTTGAGCATACAAATTTTTCCTGAAGAGAATGCAGTAGAAGAAAATACGAGCCCGTTATAACCTAAAGAGAGTTTCATGAGATAAAACCTTTTTTTTCGGTTGTGACGAAATAAGTAAAATCGATCAGTTCTTTGTTAACTTGTTTTACATAATTAGAATGCTTGGTGAGATGACATGATAAAAGGAATGGATATAATTCACTAGACTTTCCTTAAATGCACTGTGTGAAGATTGCTTGAAGACTTGTAAGGTTGCACTTGTCATCTAAATACGATGATGAACTTGAGTTTTAAACTCTAAAGATAAATATGATTTTACATGAAGGTAATAATATCATTTTCTGCGACTATGTGCATTTGCATGCAATGAACGTGATTTCATCTGGTAATTTCTAAAAAGATTCCTCAGCATTATGTAACACGTTCTCAATTGCCTGCTATATACAGTAACACAGGCCGGTAGGCTTTTTGGTTTCCATTCTCCCATTGCAATCTTCGCCTGCAATTTTTCATTGTTTCACGAATACGAAAAATCAATATTCACTCTCTCTTGGTAACCTTATTGCCAAAAGCACACCAAAAAAAAAGAGATAGAACTCAAGAAATATAAAAATCACAAAGTGACCGATATATATATGCTTTATAAAAAGAGAAATATTTTTTCGAATCAACGATCTCTAATATTTGGCCTGACACTGCAACAATCTTATACACGAGTATTAGTCAATCATCAAGGGGCAGCTTCAGCTTTGCAGGTTGTATATACTTTTCATAATACAAACTGTAATATTGATGTGTGCAGATGGCTTGTTTTGGTGCATTGCCACCTGCAAATAGCCAGAAACACATATCAATATGATGGGCGAATATACATAAATAAGAAACAAATAGAGTTCACAGTTATATCTTTCTTTTTACTTTTTGTGCATTTATGCGTCCACTTGTGAATCGACAAGCCACGCTTAAAATGGGAGCCTATCTCTTTTGTGTTCGAATTATGTTTTGGTTTACTCATTCCATGAGCAAAAATAAAGAAAATCTGAGATTTGATTGTGAAAGGTATGTATTAAAATAACGTGGGCATGTGCATGGCACTGTCTTGTTTCAATCAAAAAATTGTGAAAGGGAAGATGTAAAAATGCTTGCATATTGTTTATAAGCGGATCCTAGATGTTGGGGGGGGGGGGGGGGGGGGGGCGCTGTGAGTTTTAGGCAATTGTTAATGTTAACCCAGGTGCTGTAAAGAAGTGATGGTAATCATTCAAGTCCAACTAAGATCATGCATGGAACAACTATTTCCTCTATTGATACTTTGTTCATTCTACAAGATATCACACAGGCTATTTGTTAAGTGGTGATAAAAAGTTGGGAATTTTTCATAAAATGATTCCTACTTTATTGATTCTCGTACTACAAGGTTTAATATCTAAAAAGAATTAATCAATTTGATTGATTGGTTAAACAGATATAAACTTTCAAAGATTGACATTTAATAAGATTGGAAAAGGTCATTACGTGGGTTTTCGCATTATTTGGAAATGAAAAGGTTAAGGGTATTTAAGTAGCTATGTGACGTACCATATTGTTCTAGAAATACATGGTATGCATGGTCATGCACTCGCACATATGCGGTGCGTGTAAAGGTGCTAGTGGCGCTTTTAGGCGTACTTTGCACATGTTTGATGTGTTTGCAGATTGTGACTGGAAAGTGATACCTGCAGAGTTACTTAACTATCACAACTGTTTGCACCTGTTCAAGTACCTTTTGGTGTCTATAAATGGGGCTGATGGTCAGACTCATTTCTTACTCGAATTTCTCTCGTGCTCTTTCTCTCTCAAATTTATGTCTATTGATTGCTTTTTGCTGTGATCAATAGAGGGTAGCATGTTTTATCTTGTGAGGTAGATTTGCTGCAACCTTAAGTAGAATATAAAGGTACAAATATTGTCTTAAGGACAAAGTGTAATGCATTCGACTCAGGCTATTTCTAGTTTTCTCCATTATTGGCTTATGTTTCCTACATTAAATAGTTTCTGTTTTCCTTGCATTGTGGCCCGAAATCCCTCTTGCCAGGTCTGTTATACTTTCTTTGTTTGTTTGTTCGTTTCTTTTTCCTTTTTATGCAATAATTGGGCCTCTCATGAGACAATCATTCACTTGGAGTGTCATCAGGAAACGTTAGGATGTACATCGTGGAAAGGGTAATTACTGATAGTCCGTTTTGGCTACACATTGTACCCTATTTGGGTTTTATTATTTAGCGGTCAAAATTCAACAAAGCTAGTCCTGTCAATCTAGAGCACAACCTACGTGTCACATGCCATCAATCCAACAAACCTTTTTTTTTGGGGGGGGGGGGGGGTGGTTACTTTTTTTTGGGGGGGGGGTGGTTACCCTAACTAATATGGCTGCTACTTGGGCGGACTAGACGGGCCTAAGGATGAGACCATGCCCAGCTCACTCTCCATAAGACATGCCCATGTCCAGCCCAGCCCGTACATGGGACTAATAATATATGTCCATGCCGAGCCCATCAAAATTTTGGTGGACACGGGCTGGACAAAGGAAGCCCGCAGGTATTCCAAGGTTACGAATTATATTTTTTTAGAACGATTTTGAAACAAATCATTGACCATCTAACTCTACAATTTAGTCATGATAATAAAAAAAAGTATATTAAAGTCTCAACATGAACACAAAATGAACACATAATAGTTAGACGGGCCGGTTTTATCACGGGTTGGACGAGCTTGTCGAAACCTTTACCCATGTTCAGCTCCAGCCCATATTTTTTATGGGTCCAAAATTTTAAGTTCATGCCCACCATGATCACTATAAGGGGAAAGTAGGAAATGACCCCCTCTACTTTACACGTTGTACGATTTGCCCCCCTCCACTTCAAAATTAACCACTAAACCCCCCCACACTTACAGAAATTGGGCACCTTAGACGGGTCCGTTATGAATAGTGTGAAATGACCAAAATACCCTTATTTCTTTATTAGTTAATGACCCCCTGTACTATACACGGTGTGCAATTTCCCCTCCTCAACTTCAAAATTAACCACTAAACCCCCTTACACTTACAGAAATTGGGCACATTGAATGGAAACCGTTAAATTTAAATGACAATTTTGCCCATGACCCTCCCCCCCGGCCCCCCCTTCATTCCCCACCCCCCACCCGTTAGACCAGTCCCCCACCCCATTCTGCGCTACCAGATTCATTGCAAACAAGGGATTGCTGCAATCTGCACCTCCTCTTCTGATCAACCCCGCTACAATTGGTGATTCACTGAGCACAACCACTGGTCTTTTTCTCTGACCACCAGGGAGTTACAACAAAAAAAAAAAGGAACCACGATTGCCGTTGGTATATCACCGGCGCAACAACTACCATGATCAGCGTCACAGTAACCACCATTCTGGCCAACTCCCCCAACTTTATACTGTCTGGCTACACATCGTCGTGAGTTGCCTCATTGCTTCCATTTCCCACCACCTTGCGTCTGCAAGCCAGTGGGGCTTCTTCATCGGCCACTAACCGACCGACGCAATCAACACCGGTAACATCAATCCCCACAGACACAGGCTATCGGCGTCTGATTGCCGCACATCCGTCCAGATCCCTGCCACCACGATCGACGACCACGTCCCCTAATCGCAGGTCTAACCTCCGTCGTCATTCCACCCCAATCCACAACATCGCGCCAAGCAGCGTCACATGACCACCGTGGCTGGCTACACGCCGCTGGGGCTGCACCAGATTCGCGATGACGTTGCCGCCACAGTCGCATGCGAGTAGTGTGTGTGTGTATGTTTGCAGTGGGTGCGCGTCTGTGTCTGGGTTTAGGGTATGTGTGTGTGTGTGTGTGTGTGTGTGCACGTGCGTGCGTGCGTGCTGGGTGTGCGTGGAGTGTGTGTATGTGGGATTGAGTAAAAAGTCTGAGAGGAGAGAAAAAGAAGTTGAAAGAATGGTATTAAACTTAAATAGGGTAAGGAAATAAGGGTATTTTGGTCATTTTACGAATATTCATAACGAACCCGTCTAAAGTGCCCAATTTTCGTAAGTGTGGGGGGGGGGGGTTTAGTGGTTATGTTTGAAGTAGAAGGGGGGAAATCGCACACCGTCTATAGTACAGGGAGTCATTAGTTAATTACCCCTAACAGAATGGGCAAAAACGTCATTTACAAAAAAAAATCGTTAGTCAACCCGCGTGTTGACCACGCGCTGTTAAATTTAACGGTTTCCGTCTAAGGTGCCCAATTTCTGTAAGTGTGGGGGGGTTTAGTGGTTAATTTTGAAGTGGAGGGGGGCAAATCGCACAACGTGTAAAGTAGAGGGGGTTATTCCCTACTTTCCCCTCACTATAAAGTAAGTCCATTCTTATATTTATGGGATCTGCATGGCGCGAGTTGTCCGACCCAAGTTGTACCCATACTAACTAAGAAGGGGTCAGCCGGAGGATGGCCTTGCCAAAGGGGGACTCCTCTTCCTTCTTCACTTTCATTTTTTGGGTCATGCCTAGGGGTGAGCACGGTTCGGTTGGTTCGGTTTGGAGGCTGAATACCAAACCGAACCGACCAACCTCGGTTTGAGAAAAAATAAACCGAACCGTAGTTGAACGGTTCGGTTTGAACGGTTCGGTTTGAACGGATTAGATGGATCGGACGGTTCGGTTTAAACGGATCGAACGGTTTGGGCTAAACTCCATTCTAGGCCCAAAACAACTAAAAATGTGTAACAAAAACACTGAGTGAGAGAGAATCTACACAGCACAAACAACACAAATCACTGCAATTCCCACTTTCGTCTTCATGGATTAAGCCAGTGGATTGAACTCGAACTTGGGTTTACAATCAACACAAACATGTGATAGGAAAACAAGTAGATAAAAATCCAGAACAGTCACAATCTGAACAATACCCACTACAGAAAACAACAGACCAACAATCCTCAAACCATTGAATTGTAGCAATAAAACAAAAAAAAGGAACTCAAAGACACTCTGTACGTACTTGTGTGAGAATGACTCTGAAGGACATGGAAAGAACTCTATAAAAAGCAAGAACGAAGCTGACCCTTTCTACGCAGCGTTTCAGCATTTCAGAGGCGCAGCAGTGGGAGGTGGAGACGGCTGCTGGAGGAGACAGTTGCTGGAGGAGACGACGGGCTGAAGGAGATGCTGCAGTGGTGGAGATGCTGCCGTGGTGGAGGCGCTGCCGTGGGAGGTGGAGATGACGGGATGAAGGAGATGACAGCTGAAGGAGACTGAAAGAGATGCTGCCGTGGTGGAGGCACTGCCATGGTGGATCTTGAGACCTGAGAGTTGATGGCTGAGGCGTGGAGTGGAGGTTGTGGAGCAGATTTGGGAGTTAAAACTAACTAGGGTTGGTTAAAAAAATAGATATTATATAGTATACGGTCGGTTCGGTTTAGATCGGTTTCAAAAAATCCAAACCGAACCGACCGAACCGAACATGCGGTTTGTGAAAAAAAAAACCAAACCAATTGTTTTTGCCATCGGTTTGGAATTAGTCAGATTGGTTGGTTCGGTTTTTACGGTTAGATCGGTTTCAACGGTTTAAATGCTCACCCCTAGTCATGCCATATTCTCTGCCTTAAACATTTTGGCAACCCCCACCTATCGGTACCTTAAACACTTTGTAAGGGGTGCTTGGAAATCCCATGACACATGTCGTCACTCACATGCATCGCCACCTCACCCTTAGCGACACCAACACCTCTTGGAGACTTTCAGATCTAGCCAATCAACACTTAGACATTTCATTACTTGTCACCTATATTGTGTTGGGCTCCCTTCTTCACGACGGCTAGCCACGACCGTGGGCCATCTCCATGTTGCGTTCCCCAAACACTATCTCAACTGGTTGTGCCTATGTACCACCCATTTGTTGCTTGTCTCAGACATCACATTGTTTTAGTGCACCCTTGTGCCACGCTGTTCCCATGCGACGTGCCCCCGACAGCACATCCGATCATGATACCCTAGCGTCGAGTATATCGTCATCAAACTATGCACCCTTAAATGTGGAAAATCATTCAACCCGCACTATATAATGTACAACATTGAGGGGCTCCGCTGTAGTACTCTAACATGGTGACCCTTTATAGAAGGATCCACTCGTTCTCCGAGACCATATATTTGCTTAGGCGATCGACTCGAGTGACACTAAGCTTGCCTGAGCAGTGACTTGTCACTGGTGAGCATCAAAGGACTCGAAATCACAACGTTTGAGTCACTCTGAAATCGGAGTAAATCTCTAGAGGGCATCGCCCCTAGTTTGCCTAGCTGTCAGCTGATGGCATTCAATTCCTAACCGATGTCGAGTTCTCCGCATTTTTTGAGGAACCTGGGTATTTGGCCGGTGGCTAGATCAAGGACACTTCTGGCCACTGATGTTTTATGAGTTAGTCTTCATAACTAGGCTGAACAAAGCTCTTCGGGGTAGGTCAAGTGAGTTCTGCGATTCGGCGATGACCACTGAATACTGCCACAAGATGCACCCTTGGTAAATTGTCACTCTCAGAAAGTGCAATGTGCACTTGATGATAAGCTATTTTTTGTCGCCAATCAGTGGAGTTGAGAACCCATATAATTGACAATTGACTCGATCACAATCGAGACTCGCTGCTAAATCTTAGCCAGTAGTATTGCAAGAATTATACAAGCCACCTCAATAGAATTGACGATTAACAAGTGTTCCAAGTCTTGGAGCTCTGGCAGCCATCCATAATATTGGACCCATCTTTGTCTTGAAGCACTGACTCACTGCAACTGTCATTTAAGCTAGGCCATCTCCGCTAACAAATGGACTCTTAACCTGGTAATTGAATACCCCTGATTCAGCCCACGCAAAGAACATGCAGATGCAAAACAATGCTGAAGACAGCCACCGACCCTGCAACTCACATCAAACCATGACAACCATCATATATGGAAACAAAGATGCTAAACCCTATAGATGTAGCAAACTGTACAGGCTCAATAACAGCGGCAGACCCATACGCACGCGAAGTAGGGCAGCTGTTCCTAGGGTTAGATTTAAGAGAGACAATAGAGAGAAAAAGGTTTTGTAAAACGTTAACAGCAAGGGCCATTTTCGCCCTCTTATACGCTGTTCCAGTCTTGTCCATCACTAAAATAGTGAAAATGGTAACCAATCTATACCTTCAGTGACGAAAGGGAGGTGAAATAGCATATGAGGGGTGGAATAATTTGAAGTCATTGTTTACGCACTCTAAAATAGAGTTAGTTGGTGGAGTGCATTTAAATGTATGACATGGAAAAAATTTGGCTGGTACCCCGGTTGTAGGAATCTTCCTCCACCCCCTATATAGCGACAATTAATCGTCTCTAAATGTTTCTAATGACTCTCATTTAGTGACACTAAAAAGTACTGTCAATAATTGTCGCTGAAAATGTTAGAAGAAAAGCGACTAGAAACATTTAGTGACTATTAATTATCACTATACATAAAATTGGAAGAAGATTCCTATAATTCGGATAAGAGCCAAAGTTTGTTCGTATGATATATCATATCCATGTTGAAGACCCGCAGGCGGTGGCCACGCCATACGCACTCACGTTGTTCTTTTCAGCATTGGATTTCCAAGAGACATGAAGAGAAAGAAAGGTTTAACGAGAGAAAGGCTTCTCCAAAAGTTAGTTTGGCGTCACTAGCTATAGACCTTGAAACGGAGTTGGTTTCACCGAAACTTATGAAGTCAACCATAACGTGGCAGAATGGTTGATATGAATCTTATGAAATAATACTCAATATGTCCATAAATATTTGATCATATTTTTTTAGGCTCTGTTGCAAAAAAAATTGATCACTTTCCAAATCTATATCTATATTTATACTATCTATAAAAGTATGAATCTTATAAATTATTTTATTCTATTTTTGCCCTTCATTAATCACTCCAATAACAATCCTACCCCTTTCATAAATACTATTATTATCCTACAATTTCATAAATACTATTATTAATTATTAATTTTGTAATTATTTTCGATTTTGCCCTCCGTTAGATTTTTCAATGACAACCCTACCCTTTCCTAATTAATTTTTTTGTAATGCGTTTAAGGAACATTATATCATAAATTTAATCTTAATCTACATTTACTTATGGAAAAACAAAATACGTGGTTGCAAAGCTTTAAGAACCTCCCAAAGGAAGTGGAGTTAGCCCAAAGCTTTAAGAACCTCCCAAACCTCACCATTAAACTCATGCAAGGCCCATGTCCGAGCTGAATATATTTTCATTATTACACGTTCTTGTAACTCGGCCCATCACCTAACCTGCTGCTTGTTGTACATCATCAAAAAGAGAAAAATCATAGGCACATCATCAGAAGCAAACAGTCAGATATTTCCTCTCTGTAGTACACGTGGCATAATCAGACGGCGGCAGACGTGATATCACGTACTACGCAGGAGTATACCTACAGCGCTAACTAACACAAGCATTAGAAGGGTCACCTTCTTTGTCTCCCTGCAATCGGTGGAAAGCGTTTGTAGATTTTTCTGCAAGAAAAAAGCAAAAGGGTACGTTTGATTTCTCAAACCCTTTTAAATCCCTTCAATCTTTTTAATGTAACAGCGACGATTTAGAGGTATGTGATGCTGTCAAATCAAGTGTATTGTGTGTGTTTTTATCAGTTTGTGGGTTGGTTGACCTTGAAGTTGTAATCGGAAGATCTTCTGTTGGTTGATTGATTTGCCATGTATGTACGTGTGTGATAATATTGGTTTCTAATTAGTCGCTTCGTGTATTTTATCGATTTGTGGGTTGGTTCAGCTTGAAATTGTAATTGCAAGATCTTAGGTTTGTTGGTTGATTTGTCATGTATGTATCTGTGTGACAGTATTGGTTTCGAATTAATCACTTTGTTTGATTTGTCTTCTTAAGGTTTTGGGAATTGCTTACATGTAAAAATTGAATTGAACTCAAATAATTATCATACATTAAAGAAATATGCTTTGACAGGTTAAGCTAGGTAAACACGTTGAGTTAGATCAACATATACATGTACTAAACCTATCACAAGAACTGCAAAAGTGAAAGCCGGGAAATTTAATGGAACAGAGCACTTGGTAAGATCTATGATAATATCTGTATGATCTATTTTTAGATCTGCGCATGTTTTTGTAGAGAAAAATGCATATGTGGAGTTGGGTTAGGGGCCTTTATGAAGCTGGTAGTGGCTGCTAGGGTACTTGATTAACACGAAAATTTGTTCCAGAAAATTTGTACTAGGTGGGCACCCAATAGAGAACCAGTTGCGAGGCCGCCTACATAATAATGTGGGTAATCACCCACCAAAGCATTTCAAATGTTAATGAATTACTACAACTTGAGAAGCCCAAAAGTGGAATGATTGTTCATACTAGCCCACCTTACATTAGTGAAAAAGGTGGGTTGCCAGCCGATAGAATGTTTCGTTCAGAGTGAGAGTGTTGTGTGTGGTTCTGCTTCGGTTGCATCCAATATCATCTGTTTTTTTTCATTGTAGGATCTTGACCTGTGGATACGTCCCATGTAATTGTTGGGTGCATTGAGGTCAAAAGTTTTCATTTTTCAAGCACAACAACATTAGAAAGTGTTCTTAGGGCACCGAAACGGATGACAATGCATGAAATTAATAATAGAGGAAGGGTTTCGAGTTGAAGAGGACAGAGTTGTATTGTATGCTATGTTATACAGACTCGGTACAAGTGTTCGAGTCGGATGTGTCCAAGTGTCAGATACGTCTAATTTTCAAAACCCAAGACACGGGGACACGACAAAATATTTGTATCTATTACTTTTTATTAGTTACTCCTTGGGTAACATGATGTTTTCAGTGACATACATTGTTTAATTGAAATCTTATATCATCTCAAAGTAATAACGAATTAAAATAAACACTTTAAGATAGTGTTGTTAGTGGCATATCCTACGAGAGGTGTCAGACACATATCTCATACCTATGTCCAAGTATCGAGTGTCCGACATGAGTACTTCACGCATTTTGAAGAGTCCATGTAACAAAGGTTGTATGTCTGGTCGTATTGTGATTTCTTGGTTGTCCTTTTGAGCTTAACCTTCACTATTAACTATGTTAAGTGTTTTAGTTCTGGACCCTGACTTGTGATATTCTACAAAGATATAGAGCATAACCCTTAAGAACAGTTTGCTACCATTTGGTCCGTACATCCTGGGGGCACGAACACGCACACCGCGTCCGACACTGGCACCGACACCGACCGAGACACCGCACACTGCAATTTTCAAAAAATCAGATTTTGGACACCATAAGACACCGCTGAGTTTTTTACTATATTTTATTTCTTGTGTATATATGTAGATATAACATGTATGATAAAAATAAATATCAATTGGAGCGGCTGAATTTCGTTCAAAATGGATGAGAAAGAAAGACAGTAACATGAAATAGTCCCAAAAATAACATGAAAGGAGGTCAGTAATAAGAAAGCAGCTGAATGTCTCAACAGTACCAAGATTAGAGTCTCAACAGTAACAAGAAAGAAGAAAAAAAGACATGGGACCAAAGGCATGTAGGAAAGGGCCTATACAGCGAGGTGGGTCTTTTACTGGTCAAAGATGTTGACCCATCTTCCTCTAGACTGGTAAGCTTAGATGCTTTTGGTAACAAATAAGAAGGAAAAGAGAAAGAGGTGAGAGAGAGAAGAAAGATTTTCTTGGGTCGATGCGATTAGGTTTGACTTAAAAGTTCATTTCCGAGAAAGCCCTGATTTCTCAATTTTTACATACTTCCCTTGAAATAAGTATTGTATTTGGGGCCCATACGTCTTCAAAAGGTGTCCGACACTTTTGAAGGATGTGTCCAACATGGTGTCCCGCAATTAAAAGAAATAGTAAAAAATTCAGACATTGCTAAGAGGTGTCGCACTCGTGTCCGGAGGTATCGGTGAGGTGTCCAGGTGTCAGACACCATACCTCGACCGATATGAGTTGTCGGTGCGTCCTAGCTTACATCTAATTGGATAGACAACTTATTTGTTTGAAAATATGCAACGTTTTTGACTGATATATTCATATGAAGAACACGTTGATGTATCTCCAACTTATCCTTAACCTGCTCCTCCATCTGTGCCAACAGCAGTTGGAACATGTAGTAGCATTAACTTCTCACGCGGACATGGTTTTTGCCAATTTGTTGGTCCCGAAGTACTGGCCTTGCTTTGGCTCTTATTTATCTTGACGGACCTTTGAAGTGATACATAGAAATACAACTTGTTCTAGCACTCCCTCTTTCAAATAGAACCTTGAAAATATTAGTCCGAGCTGTACTCAAGTATTTGCCATTGCCTTTTAAATTAACCTTCTAACGTCTCTCTTCATCAGGGTAAAGAATACTAAAAGCAACGTGATGGTTAGAGCATATGCACAAGAGCACACTTACAGGCACCCTTGGGAGCGAGTAACATCTGCATCTTGGCGCAAGTTTGCTGACCCAGAGAACAAGCGCATACTATCTCACATCCTCGAGGTTGACACACTGAACCGCAAGCTTGACTCTCAAGCAGGGAAGCTTTACACGACCCGAGCCATCACTATCCACGCTCCTGGACCATGGTTTATTCGCAAAATCGTTGGTCAGGATATCTGTCATTGTGTTGAATCAACTGTTGTCGATGCTCAGTCTCGATCAATGCAACTAGCCACGCGCAACATCAGTCTCCAGAAGTATATAGAAGTAGAGGAGAAGATCAGGTACGACCCACACCCGGATAATCCAAGCGGGTGGACAATTTGCAGGCAGGAAACTAGCATTCGGATAAAGCCATTGTCATCACTGGCATCAATGGCAGAAAAGGTAGAGCAGCGATGTGTTGAAAAGTTTCAGCAAAACAGTGTTAAGGGTAGAGAGGTTATGGAGAGAATGTGTAACTATCTTGAAGCTGAATCTACGGGGTTTTCAGCCTGATTTTTGACTCTTTTTCACCTCTGATTTTGTGCTCGTCTTTTGGTAGTTTTTAGGTTATTTAGACACAACCAAGATCAGTATCAAAGTGTATCACTTTGATTTTGAAAATTGCAGCAATAGCTGGACTTAGCTGGAAGTTTTTATTCCTGTAAATTAGGGATGTTGGACGTGGACCATTCAACGGTCTTCGTATCATTCTACGGCAATATAATTATGCAGGCCTGGACAATGTGTTGTGCTGCATATTTAGTTTTCACTTGGGAGTGTTTTTTTGGTGATGCTTTGTGGTCAATATTGAATCATTGTTGTTATGCTGCTATCGGCACTAATTCTGTGTTGCAACCCAAAAATGGTCTTGATGTGCCACTTATGTCTGCCAGTGGTTGCGTGATGGCATAATCTCCATTTGCACTTCACACCGACCTGATCAACAACCAGCTGTTCATTGCGTGACTCGACATAATTACATGACTATTTGGCGCATCAAACTTACGTGATGTGTGGATATACATCCTTGTGCATTCACCAATCCGATCTACTTGACAAGTTGCTAGCTAGGTTGTATATTAACACTTGAGGCATATCAACTAGTTGATGTATCTGAAATATTGGAGTAAACCTATCAAGGACATTTGCGTTTGCAGTTTCCATCGGCCTAAATGACCTGTTGTCGTACCAAGATTGCTTCTTGCGGATATCATGCCTCAAAAATTCTTGACATAGAACCAAAATACAAAAATATAGTGTTGTGAGCCCTCAAAATGACAAGATAAGTGGGCAATTTTGAATCGACCTAGACGATGGCTGACTCAATCGGAGAATACATGCGTCTAGCAAAGCTTATTCAACCGGATCAATGGTAGTTTTGGACCTAGTAAGCCATTACTTTATTCCATGGTGCCTGAAGTAAGTGTCCAAAAGATATGTACGAGATCATCGGGCCGTGCTAGCTCCCAAAATAATTGGATTAGTTTGTCAGAAAAGTTGAGCATAACAAGCACTACAAGAAAAACAGCTTTTACCGACAGATTTTTAGCTACGAACAAAATATGTCGCTAAAAGTCAAAGTCCGACGCTAAAGACCTTTATAGACAAAATATTCCATGGATAAACCCTTGTCTTTAGCGACAGACTTTTATCGACAGATTATTACCAAAAAAAAAGATCCGTCGCTAAATGTAATTTTTTTTATACTTTCTCCATTTCTTTTAAATTTTTTTATTTTGGAAAATATTTTTTGTATTCCTCTAAAGACTATAAATAAAGCAAACCCTAACCTTCACTTTCACTTTCCCCGCTGCTCCTTTCTTTCTCCCTTCCCCAACCCCTTGCCCCCTCTCTCTTTTTCTCTCACATAGGCTTGCAACTTGGTCAGGCTGAACAGGCCCAACGGTCAGACCATGCCTAATGCACTCTGAAAAACTCGTGCCTATGCTCAACCAAACTCATCCACAGGTTAAATAATATCTGCCCATGTCGAGCCCTTGAAAGTTTTGGTGGGCACAGGCTGGACATAGTTTTAGTTTATTTAATTTTTAAGCATATCATTTACCACCGAAGTTTACTAATTAGTCATGATAATAAAGAAGACCATAGTGAATTCTCAAAATGGATTTAGTTATAAGTATGGAAACAAAGTTACAGGGCATAATAAAAGAAAAAGAAAAAGACAACGGTTTCAAAACAATCCCACGAAGTTTAGTCATGTAATAACAAACGAGGGAGAAAAAAAGAAGTCTTCAAGTATCTCTAAAATCAAATGGTTAGAGATTTTAAAAACTAATGAAAAAATACCACATATCTTATACACATCGACTTTATATATGTAATTCATATATATTATATAAAAGTTTGACGGGTTAGGTTTTCTACGAGTTGGATGGGCTTCAAATAACCTTTGTCCATTGCAATCCATATCTTTTACAGGCTCAAATTTTGTGCTGGCATCCAGCACGATTACTATAATACTAAGCCGAAATTGCATCCCTACTCTCACATAGCCGACGAGTGGCAGCCACCCACTATGTCGCTTCTCCTCATCCCTAGTTGCTTCCACGCCACCCACCGTCGCTATTGCTGCAGCCCAACCGATGCACTCATCCCGCCGCTGCCCCCTACCACGCATTTGCCGCCTCCCTTTCTCCCCCTTCCCTACCAACTCAAACATCGTACATAGCCTGTCGTCGCTCGCTCTTTCTATCGCCTTCCCTGCACGTTGTTGCCAAGCCCACGGATTCGTGAAATCCTGGCCGCCTTTCTCCCCAACTCACGTAAGTCTTTCGCACAATGTGAAAGATTTTTGCCGATATCATTTCATTTTTATTTTATTTTTTTCATATTTCCTACTCATACTCATAAATAGGGAGTAGATGGATTTCTTATATCTTTCATAAAATAACAAACACTGAATTTTAGGTTTCTTTTTCTGTTGAGCTAAAAAAATTGGTAGATATTTTATCTAATTTGGTTTGAAGGAACCGAGAAAGTGAGTGACTATATTGGAATGATGTGATAATGGTGAAGGAGACAATGCCAAAGATGCTTAGAAAAAAGTGGCAGATTTTTCTATGAGCTATTAGTCTAAATGGTGTGACATTCACCTGAAATTTTGACAGAAAATTTGCATTCATAGACCTCCAATACTGGTGTTTGATTTTAGGGGAAACAACATTAATACTAGGATCGACATTGACAGTGATTTAGTGTTTCCTAAAACCAAAAATTATTCCAAATGGAAGAATTGGGTTTTAACATTCTTGTTAGCTTTAGAAGCTGTGGATGGTAAGTAATAATTAAGTTGAAAAGGGCAGTATTGCTCTGTACCTTCACTGCGAACCCAGCTATTATTTTACTAATGATTATGTCATAGACAATGCAAATGGATTGTTATTGGTTTGATAATAAGAGATGGGGGAAGTAAGCTACTTGTGAACATGAAATCTATTATTGCATTATGTGTAGTATCATCACAGATAATCGACCTCTGGTTCAAAAATGTTACCATTGTTGTCATTGTTCATCAAGGATCTATGTATCTCAACTGAGACACCTAATATCTAGACTTATGTGTTTGGACTTATCATGAGCTCCTTTGACGGTGTGCAGAATCTATCAAATTTTTATGACCCGTGTGCTCAACTAAAAGATATGCAAATGATAGAGATTTTTTTAATAGGGAATGTCATCGAGAACTTGATAATTTAGTCTAATTTTTTATTTCGTACAGTAGGAGGAGCAGCACATCGTGTCATTGAGGATGATGATGATGATGATTGGCTCAATGAGAACTGGCTGCATGTAAGCCTTTCTCTTCGTTTTATCTTTTTGGTTGTTTGCCTAAAAATTACCTTGGCGAATAGACCAATTTAGGATGACAAACATACCGTATGCATAACTCCTGAAAGTGTCTCCAAATTAACAATTATTAATTTACTGAACATAACAAATTAAAATTACTAAGATAAATAGACGAATTCATCATGCCAAAAAATTGAATTAAACTATAATTTTATTTAGAGTTAACAAATTACACCTTTTTTATGAACATCATGTCTAGAACATCACAAATTGAAGAATAGAGTGACAAATTTCTAAAACATAAAAAAAAAATCTATACTTTTTTGTCCGAACAAAATAAAATTATATTTTACCATTCAATCCATAAAGAAAACTTCACCATTCGCAAACTTACCACGCATTCCTTTGGCCAAATGGCGTGGTTGCTTTAGATTAGGACTAGCCAATTACAAAGGTTAATTTCATTATTTCAATTTTTATATGTTTTTTTAAAGATGTTTTATAGGTCTATGAGATGTGTAAGGCTGGAGCAGTAACTCATCGTCTTGGATTGGAGGATTGTCTCGCAACAATGATCCATCCCTTTCAACAGACTTTCTGATAACTTTCGAGCATCGTCCAACCATTATTGAATGAGCGAAATATGCAATATTATGATCATCTGATGTGCAATCCATTGTAGCCAAATTTTGTTAGAGAATCTAATTAGAAAGTTCCTTGCAAATGTGTACTTGGGCACCAAATTTTTGTTGATTTATTAAAGTTGTGCGTTATCTAGTTTGTATCTTGTTCTCTTTTGTCTATTTTCTCTGGTCATATATGTCTCAACATTATCAAACTAGTGGATTTTCAAATATAATAAAAATAAAAAATACTTCTTTTTTACTTTTACCAATGGAATTCCCTTGCTAAAAGTATTTTAAAGGGATAATTAGCTAATGACCCCCTGTACTATATTCGGTGTGCGATTTTTTCCCTTCACTTCAAACTTAACCACTGAACCATCCCCCCTCCCCCCTTTACAGAAATTGGGCACTTTAGACGAATCCATTATGAATAGCGTGTAATGACTAAAATACCCCTATTTCCTTATTAGCTAATGACTCCCTGTATTATACATGGTGTGCAATTTTCCCCCCTCCACTTCAAAATTAACCACTAACCCCCGCGCGCACTTAAAGAAATTGGGCACCTTAGATGGAAACCGTTAAATTTAACAGCGCGTGGTCAACACACACGTTGACTAACGATTTTTTTTTAAATGAAAATTTTCCCCATGCCCCTCCCCCCTTCCTTCCCCTCCACACCCGTCAGACCAGTGCCTTACCCTCTCCTGCACTACCAGATTCACTGCAAACAATGGATTGCCACAATCTGCGCCTCCTCCTCTGGTCAGTCCCGCCACAATTGGCGCATTCACTGACCACACCCACCGGTCTTTTTCTCCGATCACTAGGGAGTTACAACACCCAAAAAAAAGGAGCATGATCATCGTTGGTATATCATCGCTGGCGCAACAGCTACCATGATTTGCGTCGTAGTAACCACCACGACCGGCACCACTCTGGCCAACTCCCCCAACTTTAAATTGTCCTGCTGCACATCGTCGCGAGTTGCCTCCTCGCCGCCACTTCCCACCGCCTTGCATCTGCAAGCCAGTGGGGCTTCTTCATCAGCCACCAACCGGCCTACGCAATTAACACAAGTAGCAACAATCCTTACATATGCACGCTATCGGCGTTTGATTGCCGCACATCCTTTTGAGATCTGTGCCACCAGGATTGACGACCACGTCCCCAAATCGTCGGTCTAACCTTCGTCGTCGCACCATCCCAATTTGCAACATCGCACCAAGCAGCATCGTAGAACCATCATGACCGGCTACACGCCGATGGGGCTACACCAGATTCGCAATGATGTTGTCACCATAGCCGCAGGCGAGTAGCGTGTGTGTAGGTTTGCAGTGGGTGCACATCTATGTGTGGGTTTAGGGTATGTGTGTGTATGTATGTTCACTGCGCGCGAGCGCGCGTGTGTGTTGGGTGTGCGTGGAGTGTGTGTATGTGGGATTGAGTAAAAAGTATAAGAGGAGAGAAAAAGAAGTTGAAAGAATGGTATTAAACTTAAATAGGATAAGGAAATAAGTGTCTTTTGACCATTTCACTTTATTCATAACAGACCCGTCTAAGTGCCCAATTTCTGTAAGTAGGGAGTGTTTAGTGGTTAAGTTTAAAGTAGAGGGGGGGGGGGGGGAATCGCACACCGTATATGGTACAGGGGGGCATTTGCTGATTACCCTAAAAGAATGGGCAAAATTATCAATAAAAAAAATCGTTAGTGAACGTGTGTGTTGACCACGCGCTGTTAAATTTAACGGTTTCTGTCTAAGGTGTCCAATTTCTGTAAGTGTGGGGAGGTTTAGTGGTTAATTTTGAAGTGTAGGGAAAAAATCGCATTCGATGTATAGGACAGGGGTCATTAGCTAATTCTCTCTATTTTAAACAAATCAGTGATTGTTTTTAGTGACATAAATATGCTGCTAAAAGTCTTTTTACTTTTAATGATGGAACTTTAGAGACGAAGATTTAGTCTTTAAAAATCTTTTTAAAATTTTCTCGCAACAAATACAAATGTTAGAGAAAATAGCTTTAGCGACGGAATATTTTGTCACTGAAAGTAATTAATTCTGTCGATAAAAGTTAAATTTTTATCGATACATCATAAAATTTCGTTGTTAATCTTTTATCGACAGACTTTTACCGACGGAAATCGATAAAAGTCTTTAAGGAAAGAATTGGGGTCTTTAGCAATGAGAAAATCCGTACTTTTTTTTTTTGTTGTAGTGAAGTATTTATCAACCAACTTGAGTAAAAAATAAAAATTAAGTAGTCATTTTTTTTTTGTCAAAATTCCTTTTGTATTTGCTTTGAGTTCAAACTATTTACAATCATACATCACATAAACTATACAATTTGTATACATGAATATGTTCCTCTCTCTCTAATCTCCTTCTCTAAGCACTTTCTGAGTACTCATATCTCATGCTTGGCATAGATGTTTATTCATTTCTGTAGCTGGATAATTTGCTAGCTATATATAAACTCTGTATTTTATCCACTGTTGGATAACATAAAGACATCCCTGTACATTGAAGCTTTGATGTTCAAACTCTGAGATTTCTTTCCTTCCATATTCCATATGTTGTTACTGCCACCACTAGTTTATTCATTTTTGGCTTGGAAGCTCTTCCCCCTGTATGTTCTGGCTGCTTCATGAAGAAACTGGTTCCATGACCCCCAGTTAATTCGAATCTTCTGTTTGCTCAGCACCAATTGCCATAGTTCCTTTGCATACTGACATTGCATGAATAAATGGTCAATGGTCTCAGGGTATTTT
This sequence comes from Escallonia herrerae, assembly GCA_033070095.1. NCBI lineage: Eukaryota > Viridiplantae > Streptophyta > Magnoliopsida > Escalloniales > Escalloniaceae > Escallonia > Escallonia herrerae. The sequence goes on from JAVXUP010001308.1 coordinate 28,420, forward strand.
TCACACAGTAAACATGTATCATTTGGAATAATATTCCAGGCTTTCAATTTACTCTTTGTTCTGATCCCTCCTTTGCAAATTAACCAAAGCATCATAGCATATTTGGGAATGTTTCCTGGAAACCAGATCAATTTCCACCAAGAGACTGTCGGTGCTTTTGTTCTAACACCCTCCCAAGCTGATCTTATAGTAAAATTTCCACTAGAGTGAAGTTTTCAGCTTATTCTATCTGTATGTCGCCTGTCAGGTCTAGGCATTGATCCCAACATTTGATTAAGAATCCTCAGCTCATTTGATCTGATATTTGGTAAATTCCATGAGTCCCCTTGTATGAGAGCACTACTTTGCTATTAAGATCTAATCCAGCATCATACACTACTATATGCCCCAATCTATTAACTAATGTCTCCTCATCAACCCATCTATCAAGCCATAGTCATATGTCTTCCTCATTTCCCACCTTCTATGTACAGAGCTGAGCCATTTGGTTTCTAATTTTGACAAGTTTCCTCCAAGTCCATGATATGTTCACCGGGAGTTTAAATGTCCACAAATATTTATGTTTTATAACATATGTGTGACACCACTTCAACCATAGTGAGTCCTTTTTACTTGCCAGATCCCATAAATGTTTCCAGATTGCTGCCTTCTTCCATTCTACCATTCTCTTCAAACCTAGTCCTCCCTTTTTTTTTGGAAGACACAGTTGTTTCCAAGAAACTAGCCCCAGTGTAGTGAGTATCTTTAGCATGCCAAATAAAAGCCCTGATTTTGCCTTCAATTTGGTTGATAATCTTTTTTGGTAACAAAAATATATTACACTAGTAGACTTGCATGCTCACCAATATTGAAACAGCCAGTTGAAGCCTGCCAGCCTATGACAAGTATTGAGTAGTCTAGCTAGATATCTTTTTTGTTACTTTCTCCACCAGTATCTTGCAGTCCTTATGATGCATTTTAGTTGATATCAAGGGGACCCCCAAGTATGTAACTGGGAATACTCCAAGAGGGATGCCAACTATTTCCACTAGCTAAGCTTTAGTAGCCTCATCCACCCCTGCTATATATATAGTACTCTTATTTAGGTTAGGGGCTAAGTCAGACAGTTGTTCAAATTCTTTTAACACTTCCTTGAGTATCATAAGAGAGCTTGAATTTGCTTTAACCATCAAGAATAGATCATCAGCAAAACCAAGATGATTGATATTGAGCTCCTTGCATTAAGGAGTCATTAATCGGTGACGAGGCAATGATTGGGTACTTTGATAGCTCACTTGCTTGTAAGATCTATAAAAAAAATAAATAGATTCTAGGGGTGTAGATGCATAATCGTAATTAAATGAATCATTGTTTGTTTGTTGGCTGTGCGTCATCAAATTTGATAGCACATCAGAATGTTAATTACTCGTAGACCAAGACAAAAACAACTTTAACTTATTCAAAAGTCTTTGATCTGAGTATTATTCAGAGTATCTAATAATAAATCTTCGAGATACATAAATAAATGTCAAATCTTCCTAAAGCAATTTAACAATCTCAAAATTTTCCTAAATAGAGTTCCAATGCAAAAATTGAACTTAAAATAATTCATCTTACTAGAATTTCAAAAGTTGTCAAAACTGATTCTGGATAGAAATACTAGATCTCAGCCACACAGTTAGACCGTAATCTAGTCCCCCTTTTATTGATCATCTGAAATGAAAAAAAATAAGAGTGTGTTTTGATGGAGAATTTCAAAGTACATTACATTTCAAAATTCATTCATTTTAAAATTCGCTGATTTACAAATTTATGGAATTACAAACTTAGTGGGGCAAATCTGAAGAAGCGAGTAGTTTATATGAATTTGATGGTGTATGGATATAGACTAGTGAGAGGGAGTTTCTTTTTCTATTTTTAGTCAAAGAGTGGAAAAAGGTAGCTAAAATTAAGGAAATTAAAAAAAAAGTCATTTTCTCCTTACATTTGTGGAAAGAATTTGTCAAATAACTAGTTTTGATTAGTTACTTTTATAGGGACTTTTAACACACTAAATTTCCTTTCAAATCCCTCCTAAAAATTTGTAAATTCATCTCATTATAATCCAAATAAAGAATTTGGTATGATATTATTTCAAATCCTCTACAAAAGTGAAATCTTCAGTTCAATTATCTCATCCATCGAACCAATCAAATATATACAAAATATCTGAGAGAGCAAAACTACGGACGCATAGAATTTTAAAAGGAACAAATGGGTGACAAAATTTCAAAATCCCATATATGTGTTTCTACTGAGACAGACACCAAAGGAGACATTCGAAGATAAGGTCACACATGCCATTATTGACACATGAGACAAGGTTCAGAAGTAAGATCATGAATTCTAACTAGCCCACTTTCCAGTCCATGTGGGTGAGTTAGAAAGTAGTTATCAAGTTTACATAATTTACATTTCTTCAGTAACTTTTTCTTCATTGTTTCCGAAGATGGTTTACCATTACTGTCTATGAGTTTGCACTAAATTCTGCATGTGTGTGCAAATTAATGTGTGAGAAGTCAATACGTGGTGAAATATGACAAGAACTGATGTCAATTTGATGGTAACTTACTTGGGTACAACAATGGAGTCCTCAGATGTGTAGTTGCAGGTGAAAGGTGTTCCAAATAGTTCACTCGTTAAATGATTGCATTTATTGCATGCAGTATACCGTATGCACTGGGAAATTGTAAATTCATTTATTTTGGCTCTCACCATGTTGCATTTCCCTGTTTTAAACAATGGTAGTAATTCAGATAAGATAAAAATGGTATGACAAGATAACATCAGTAGTGAGAAGCAAACACAAATAGAATAATAGCCAAAAAAAAAAGAAGAAAAAAACATGCTTTAGCTAAGTCTACATGGTTGCCTCCACGGTAGAGCCTAATACAGGAGTCCACTTTCGCCAAAATAGGGAGTATAGAAAGATGTCAGCAAATTGCGTATTACAAAACTTGAGAATGAATATCAGGGTAGCTTTTTCATCGGTTATTAGCGCAATCACATGAATGAAATACATGCAAAGAGAGACAAAAAAAAACAATATAATCCCTTTGATCTCAACAAAGCTGCAATATAATGATTGTAAAGTGTTGGTAGAAAAAATCTCAAGGAAAATATCAAGCTGAGTTACAAACTACCTTTCATATTCTGGCAGAATCCAACTTGCCATCTCAGTATTGATGAGTATGCAGATGTACTGGTGTTCTATTTTTGTTCTTCCAACAAGATTGTAAAACAAATTGAAGGAAAGATTAGAGATTTTATTTGGCATGGAAAAGATGTTAAATGTAGAGGAGCAAAAGTTGCATGGAAAGACTTATGTCTCCCTAAACAAAAAGGTGGCTTGGGATTGAAAAGATTGGTTGAATGGAACAGGGCTGCCATTGCAAGCATTTATGGGATTTGGCACGCAAAAAAGATTCATTATGGGTTAAATAGTGTCACACATATATGTTATAAAATAAAAATATTTGTGGACATTTAAACCCCCTGTGAATCTTTCATGGACATGGTGTAAAATTGTAGAGCTCATAAATCAATTCAATCAATTCTGTAAATATAAGATTAGTGATGGGAAGGACACATGGTTATGTCATGATAGATGGGCATCAGAGCATCCACTACTGACCAGATATGGTCCAAGGGCAGCATATGATGTTGGATTGAGTACAAATAACAAAGTATGCTCTATTGTTGAGGCTAATGCATGGAGATTGCCTCATCTTAGATCCAGAGAACTGAGAGAATTAAATCAGCTGTTACAAGTAGGGTAAAAACCTGATACTACAAGATCAGATCAGATAATATGGACTCAACACCCCAGTGGCAAATTCACTATTAATACAGCATGGAAAGCTATTAGAACCAGAGCACCTCAGAGCACTTGGTGGAAATTGGTATGGTTCTCAGGATGTTTACCTAGGTGTGATGCGATGTTATGGCTGATATGCAAAGGGGGATTAAGAACAAGAGATAAGTTGAAGGTTTGGAATATTACATAAGATGACAGATGTGTGTTATGTTGGAATCGGATTAAGACTACAGAGCATTTGTTCATGCAGTGTCAGTATGCTCAGAAACTTTGGAATTTGATACTAAGGAAATTACAGATTACTATCACTCTTTATCATGGTCTCAGTTCCTACAAGATGCAAGTAAGAAGTTTAGAGGGAAAAGCTTTAAGGCTAAGCTGTGCAAACTATCAGTAGCAGTCACCGTATATGGTATTTGGTAAGAAAGGAATTCTAGAATATTTGAACAAAAATGTGCCACTGCTCAAGGTTGTATGTTTGTTATCCAACAATGGATTAAATTCAGGGTATATAGCTGGAAGCAGGCCCCAGGCACAGTTCAAAACAAATAAATATGTCAAGCTTGGGAGATTGATGCACAAAGACTGCTGAATGCAATAGAATAGGAATGTATACCTCTCCATAATCCATAGGTAAGTGTATGTTTTGTATGTAACAATGTAAATAGTTTGAGCTTTCATGGAACAAAAGGAAAATTTTGACCCCAAAAAAAAAAGTAAACAATCTAATCAGCAAAGATATTTGATAGCTAACCTTTTCCCATACTTTTGCAAATGGTGTGACAATAAACTGGCTGCTTCTTGCTTCATTGATAGGATCATGAATGGTGCATTCTTTGGGCATTGGGGGGGGGGGGGTGTTTCCGTTTCGCTTGAATCATAATACGATAATACATGGATACGACAATAAGATTTTAGTCCTCGTCTCCAATTGAGGAACATATGCAACTAGTGATTTACGTGCGAAAATTGCCACATTTGCAGGTATACAATTTCATGTATGTCTATGTTTATATCAATTGTTGATGATGGGACACACTGCATCTCAAATAACGGATATCAACGGATACAATTCTTAATAATTGCAGACCAGAATATAATTTACTATCTTTCTCCCTCTCATAGGCTAAGTTGTTAGGTAAAGTAAGAATAGAAAGCAAAAGGCACCGGTTGATCCATAGAACCAAAAATCCTATACCTAGGGATGGATCCATTCTGATCAGACCAGTAAGTCATGCCTAGCTGTGAAGAACTTTTGTGGCATCCAAAATAGCCTTTTTACCCACTTATATTTATGATACGATTACCTATATCTGCTGGCGACCACTATCGCCAGCCGCCAACCGTCGCCAACCATTGCAGGCCACCGCTACATGCCATCGCTGGCCGATGCCTGCAGCCACCACCCCGACGGCTACCGCCATCACTGGCCACCATCATTCCACTTTTTATTTAAATATAAAACATATTTATTCTAATTTGATTGATCGATTGAAATCCAAAAAAGCCTACTAACCCAACCCAACTCAAGCCAATTTATTCAATCTTTCTTGGGTTAAAGCTCGTTGGGCTTTTTAGGCATATCGATTTTTTTGGGTTGGATAAAAAACCAACCCCACTCATTTAAGTTACACCCTTATGTGCAATATGTTCTTGCTAAAGGCCTATTTCTCATCCGGAAGGCTGTTGAATTTTGATGTTAGACAGAGTTCTCCTTTTATTTGTATCTTCTAAATGGTGCTGAATTAGGTAATAGTACAATTGTAGCCAATCTTTGAACTTACTTCATCCTCCAAATTCCAACTTAGGATATATTTGAAACTCATATCAGTTTCTTGTTTAAAAAAATTAAAAATAAAAAACTTTTGAGTTTTCTGTTTTTACAAAACTGATAGGTTGTTTGATACAGTTTTACATAATTCGTTTTTGCTTCTTTTTTTCCCTATTTTTCTCTCTTCTCTTTTATATTTTTCCTCTCTTCTCTTTTCTTTCATTTTTCAGTACTTTTGAGCTTCTTTTGAGCTCTTATATTCAATACTAGAAGTGCCTCCATCACGACCAACACATCTTCTCTGCCGCTGTCCAACTACCGCTATGGTAGTAATACACTAGCTTGCAAATTAGGATTTTATTAGTTTGATTGAGTGAATGGTTTGATTAGTTTGGAATTTACCTGCGCAAATCGAAAATACTAAGGTTAATCGATGGATGATATATTCTGGTGTATTTGTTGTAGGGATAATGGTGGTCGATATAATGGCAATTTGAAGTTTAGAGGAGTGGTGGTGTCGTCATGGCGATCGATGTTAGAGAGTCTGGTGTTCGACGTGTTAGTCAGTGGTAGTGTAGTAGTAGTGGTAGTGGTCGTGGTTGTAGTTATTAGTGGTGGTTGGCGGTGTTTGTAGGTGTTAGTCATAGTTGGTGGTCGCAAAGGTTAGTGGTTATGGTGGTTGGCCGTGTTGATAAGTTTGGGTGTGTTGATCAGTGGTGGTGGCAAATCGGCATTCAGTGGCTGTGGTAGTTGGCAATGTTTGTAGTTTTGTGTTCGGGGGTATTGGTCATTGGTGGTGGCGGCGGCGGTCAATGGGTGTGGTAGTTGAAAATATTGTTGGTTTGGTGTTCTTGAGTGATAGATGTTAATGATGAAGATTGAAGAGAAGAAGAGACATAAAATGTTTTCAATAAAATTCAAAGTTGGATCTCAAGAAAAAGAAATAGAAAATTTAATTTTTTGATGTCCTGTAGAAACTCAGAGTTGCCTATAATGAAATGGCAATCCATAAAAGAACACTGATACTGAGATCGGCTAGAACAAGGCGATAGCCAAAAAGAATTACCAAATAACTTAGTAGAATTGATATGTGAGATACTCTTTCTTGAAATATGGACAAATGGAAGTTTAACTCCTAAAGAAACACTTCATGAAGCCTCTCGAAATTTGATTGATTTATTTATTCCCTTTTTACATACAAAAGAAGAAAATTTTAATTTAGAAGACAATCAAGACATGATTGTCATCAGGCCACCAACTTCCTTGATCTTAGAACTTTGCGAAGACCTGTGTTTTTGGTAAACAGTCGCCCGGGGGTCTGGTCACTGCGACCCCCTTCGTGAGGAGGCACCCCTTCTCCCTAATTTACAGATTACAAAAGGAAACAAGAAAATTGGCCCCAAGATGTTAGTTCAAAAAGAAAAAAAAAACAAAAATATTTCCTTAAAAACAATTTTTCCCTAAAAAACACGAGCAATCTTTTACCTCTGCAGATCTATAAAGTTCAGGATTGGGCCGCTAGCCCTGCTGGTCCTTTAGTTTATCTTGCTCCCAGTTGCTTACTGCTGGATGTGTGACAAAAGTTTACCCCCAGGCTCCCCATATTCCAATTGAGAAAGTCACCCAAAATTCCCTCTTCGTATAATAAATCAACTGAACTGTTCAGCTTCAGAATCACACTTCACGTTAACTGCAAAAAGAATGAAGCATAGAAATAAGGAAGTCCTTAGTTCCATTTGACGTTCTCCCTGGATTTCCCAGTTCCTCATTTTCTGTACCATATCATAACCTTCTCCAGTAAAACACATTACATCATACCTCCGGCTAATATTTCGTTTCAAATCCAAGCTTCCCTCGCGAGCGTACATAGTTGCATCACCCTTTTATTTTTTTTATAAGTATCGCTCGCAAATACAACTTGATTAATAAAAAAAACAGATGTACTAGACATTACCAATAATAACACAAATAGACCAAGTTAGTTGTTATCTTAAACAGATGTCGCAGTGACAAGACTTATTTACATATATAGCAGATTTGGAAAATACTAGATCCGCATTATTTTATGCATTTTTCACAACCTACTGTCGTTAATACTATTGCTCAGTGTTGAAGTGAAATCTCTGACATAGTGTACATATTCAATGTAGCCTGGTCTGGATTTGGTTCATCTAAGTGAGGCACTAACTTGAATAATGGAGTATCATCTATGTCTGCTTTGACATCAGGATTAGCAATTACGTGACAATCAATCGTGTTAATTAGCTACACTAGTTAGTCAATTCCTTGATGGTTACTCAAGGCTCTAGGGTTGCCTGTAAAAAAATTATTGTTCGTTTCACCCACGAACACCTTTGATTTATCATCCCGCGTGTTCAGACAACATATCCATTATGACAATTTTCTTGTCTGATTATAAAGTACTAGCCCAGAATCTCATGTCAAGCACGGGACTTTTTATTAACAATAATTTATTTTAGTAATTTTGAAATGCATAATAAAATATATTGCATAATTTTATTATTTTATAGTTATTTCATCAAAGGTAGTTACTTTAATTTTGGGCTTGAACTTGTTTGTAATAATATAAACTAATCCTTATGGTGAAATATCAATAAGCAATGTTCTTGTGCATAAATATTAATTCTGATTTAGTAACTATGTAGATGAATAAAAATCAAAAGTTCATTTAGTAAAGAAAAAAGTAAATTCTACTGATAAAAATATGCGGAGAACGTATTGAGATCAATTTATTATTGCCTAGACATCTTTTAAAAATAATTTGGACCTTGAATGGGTTGCCCATAACGTTAATTACATATTAGTTTAATTTTGATAAAGAAAAGTTTGGTCCATATATTTGTTTATAGCATGGTATTTATTAAAGTTAATCAATACGACTAATTAAGAATGATGTGCCACTTTCAAAAGCACATATAATCCACCAACAAAGTATACAGAGAATATAGTAATCAGTACATTAGGTAATTATATAAAGTTTACTAACATTGCTACATAGGATAGCTCAAGACCTTGTAATAAGAAAATTATTGAACTAATTTAACCAAGATTTCGCAAAGTATTCAATAAGCATGCTTACTAAGTAAGATTATCTTCAAAGATAATAAGGTTTTCAATCAAAGTCTTAGTCTACATTCATCACAACATAAGTAATATCTTTTTAAATTTTATATTCAATTCTATTTAGAATTGTAAAAGTTAACATAAAATCATAAATGGTATATTGCTAATGCAGAATTTAGAATGCTTAAGAGTTTAATTAATCATAATAAAAATACTATAGAAAAAATTGGTTCAAAAGTTTTTCAACATAAAATTAGTTGAATTTTAGAAATATGAATTTGAAATAGTACCTAATTTTTCTTATTAAATCTTTTAAGTAATTTTTGTTTTACAGGTTAATATTTCATCTTAGAGAACTTTTGATATATAATATTCAAATAAAGTCATATTATGTTACTATATTGGTTAGAAATTTTTGAATGTTTCTAATTGATTTTCGAATTGCATAAGGCTTATTATTAAAATGTTTACTATATTTGCTGGTTTAATTAATTACAAAATTAAGTAATGTTTGGAGATCTTTAGCAGCGTTAATATATTTAACCTTAGTTTTTATAGCTCTTATTATATTAGAAACACAATTCAATGAGATGTCATGAGCTATCATTGTATTTCTCGCCTCGGTTATTAGATACTATAATTCAGGATTCTGAATCAAGCTCGAGTGAGTAATCAAAATATTTTTCAAAGTTACAAATGGTGTATCGAATGCATACCACATTAAAGAAACAAAAAAAGATTTAACATCTTATGCTAAAAAATGTACCTTTGCTAAAACTATAATGGTTGGTAAGAAATTTTTAATACTTTATTTGTAAAAGCTTCAAGTAACTTATCAAAATTATATTATTATTAAGTTCTTTTAGTGGTTCAATCTGTAACATCTCAAAAGCAAGTCTCTTAGCTTCAAAAGTTAGGTAAAAAGTTCTTTATCTTTGGAATCATAAATGTCATAGTCTATTCTTATATTTTTTATGAATCATTGTTTCAAGAAAGCACCAATTTATTAAGGTACGAACATGATATTTAGTAGAATATTTTTTTTCATCTCATACACATTTAAAACTGCAGTCTTGATATATATATATATATATATATATATATATATATATATATATATATATATATATATATGTTTGCTTTAGTTTCTTTGAACTGTAAGTTTAAAAAATAATTAGTAGATTTTGTTACAGTGTCATCGCTAGATTTTTTCGTTCTTTATTCTATCGTCAAGCGGTATCGTAACACAATTTACTCATTGTTCTTTCAATTAACAGTTAAAGGAACTAAAGAAAATATATATATGCGTATGTAAATATTACACAAGAATTGCATGATAATCCAATCAAGGTTTTGATAGTCAAATCAAAACCTAATACATCAATATGTCTGTAGTATAGAGTTTAAACGTTGTACAATTAATATTTATAAGGTTAACAAATATCGAGACAATTATACCACGAATGTTTCAACAATAAATTGTAATAAAGAGTTGATTTGTTTTCTAAATCCTTATATACGGGATATAACCATTTTGGTGGTCGTAAGGTCTTATTTAAATATGTTGACTTATAATTTGTTTATAAATCTATATATCACATTATTAACAATGATTATCTTTTGTGTGTGTGTGTGTGTGTAATGATAGAACATTTAACTTAATTAGAATGTCATTTTTCTCCTTCTAAATTTAATATGTTATTTTAGTCTTTTTTTGATATATGAATATTTATATTCACATAGAGTAGTTTTAAGAATACAATAGTCACAATAAGTTAGTGTATGGATTAGGTTGAGTTCTAAAATATTTAGAATTAATTTTTAAATTATACAACCCTCATTATTCTTGCAAAATTAATCAAATTTAAATCAAAAGGAAACTATCAAAATCATTTTTAGATCTTTTTTTCTAAGTCTCGTAATTGTTTAATCTTAATTGTAACATTAATTTTTTCTTTTAAATCGAAGTATTATTTTCGTTCTTTATTTATATGAGTTTTTATATTCATATTAGAAAGTAGTTTTAAAGATACAACTGTCAATATTAAGTCCTAATAAGTTAATTTAATGATAAGGTTGAGTTTTAGAATTATTAGAATTAGTTTTTGAATTTTAAGGACATAGTTGTTATAATTAAAAAGAAGCCTTAATATATTAGTATATTGATTAGATAGAATTTTAGAATGAATGATCACTTTTTTTTAATCTAAATCTCATAAGTTATTTTTTAGGTCTATGGATTTTAATTTTCATATTAGAAAACACTTTTAAGGGCATAATTGTCAAAATAAAGTCTTAATAGATTAGTATATTGATTAGGTAGAGTTCTAGAATGGTTAAAATTAGTTTTTGCTTTAAATCGAAAGTGTTAATTTCATTTTTATAGATATGAGTTTTTATATTCATATTAGAGAGTTGTTTTAAAGATACAATAGTCAATATTAAGTCCTAATAAGTTAGTATAATGATTAGGTTGAGTTTTAGAATGATTAGAAGTAGTTCTTGTATTTTAAGGATATAATTGTCAAAAAGAAGTATTAATAGATTAGTATATTGATTAGGTAGAATTTTAAAATAATTGAATACGTTTTTTAATCTAAATCTCATAAGTTATTTTTTGGGTCTATAGATTTTAATTTTCATATTAGAAAACACTTTTAAGGACATAATTGTCAAAATAAAGTCCTAATAGATTAGTATACTGATTAGGTAGAGTTTTAGAAGGATTAGAATTAGTTTTAAATTAAATTTTCTTCTAAATCAAAAGTATTATTTTTATTTTATATATATATATGAGTTATTATATTTATATTAGAGAGTAGTTTTAAAGATACAATAGTTAATATTAAGTCATAATAAGTTAGTATAGTGATAAGGTTGAGTTTTAGAACGATGAAAATTATTTTTGAATTTTAAAGACATAATTTTCAAAAAGAAGTCTTAATAGATTAGTATATTGATTATGTAGAATTTTAGAATGAATCAAATTAGTTTTTAAATTAAATTATTACTAATATAGAAGTTAATTAATCTTAAAATAATGAGATGATGTGTCATATAAAGAAGTTATGATGTGTCGCGCAAATAAGTAATTAATGTCTTTCTTGTTTCGCTTATATATATATATATATATATATATATATATATATATGTCTCTCTTTTGATCCACCTTAGAGTTGCATATGTTTGCACAAAAGTGAAAAATCAATCTTGTAATTTTAATGTTCTAATTGAAGTAAATCCTTTCTTACACTTTCTTAACGTCGTGCATAAGTTCCTTTCTTTTTCTTTTTTATAATTAAAACTACAATTCATATAATCCGTCGATACGGAGATTGGAACCAACCACCTTGGGATTATCCCTCAAGACTTTTGTTATTTTTTTCACCCCTTGGGGTTTTACCAGATCAATAGACACTAAACTTTTTCATTAGCTAAGGACTAGACTAGTGAAGTGTACCGGAACTGAACTATTGTCCTCCTAGGTTGCAAGATGACGTGAACTCCAAAATGCACTTCACACGCACTTGGTGCTGATTGTGTGACTCTTAAACAAATTGCATGATCATTCGAGGCATCAAACGTGCATGTTTTGTTTGTATAATGCCTACACATTTACCAAGCCATTGGTTTGACATAAAGTTGCTTCCGAGGTTGCAGATTAACATTTGATCTATTTGAGGAATTGGAGTAAACTGAATGAAGAAAGTTGTATCTGCAGTTTCGATCGTCCAAAATGTCCTATTTTTGTGCCAAGACTGCCACGTCGATTTTTACGTATGCCATAATTCATGGCGCATTGTTTCAGTCTCTGAAAATACAAATTCAATGTTATCAGCCCCCAAGACAAGAAGAACACTTAATTTTTGGAATCAACCTTAACGACGATCAACCCAATCACCAACAACATGCAAATCATACAACGAGTTCACCAACCAATGATAGCTTTGAAATCGCTAACCCACCATTATATCCAATGGTGCCTGAAATTATAGGCCGTAAGATATGTACGTATCATCAGGCCATGGAAGCTTCACTACACGCTAGAACCAGTCTGGAAAACAAAGACAAGCACAATATGTACTTATCAACTTCCTCGGGCAAAAATCAAGGAAATTGGAGGTTACCTGGTTGTTGTTACTATCGAGGAATCCAAGAGGCTTAATGATCATAGGGGTGTAGATCCTCAACAGTTCGTGATATATCATGTAGCATCAAGTGTGCTAGTTTACCATGACAGGATTTTGGGCATTTCCTCACGGAATATTTTATAAATGGGGCGTGCTTCAAAAACAATGTCACCGAGCGTCTAGTTTTAAGGAATTACCTTAAAAGAAATAAACAAACTACTAAGTTTATTGCTCCAATTTCATCCTATGTTCATCCTACTTTATAGTTTTCCAAAAAGGTGTTAGGAGACGGTATGAAATAGCATCCCAAGAGAAATCAACTAAAGTCATGTGTTACTAGTTATGTTACAATTTTTGTCAATTTTATAATTAGGTCAAACACTGACATAAGAATGAGCGGCACATTAAGGTGTCAACCAACCCCAAAATTTTCAAATGTACTTGCACTTAAGCATTATAATGTCTTTTGCTTTCTTTCAAAAAGTATAATGGTTGCTTTTTTTTTTTTTTTTGAGAGAGAATTTTAGAAATTTATACCAACTGAAAAAACAATTTACAACTCTAGCCATAGTACAACTATACATAAGCAGAAATATAAATAGCGGATGGGGCAAGTGACAAAAAGGGGGAGGGAAAACGCGTCGTGGCTCGTGGTAGCTCAACAACAATGGTGCAATTCATGAACAGTCTAATCCTCAAACCACTCCTAATGCAAAGGCTGTCCTGAATGTGATGCAAAAAATGCCATCGCTAAAGATAATTGCAGAACACAATCCGTGCCACTGGCGATATGCATAGAATGTACATGGCTGCAGTTAGCTATATTATACAAAAGATGCTGAATATATTGATGACGCTGTTCAGGATGTTGCATCTGCACAAGTAAATCTGAGTGAGGGAGAAGAATAATAATGTGTAAGAAAAGACGTCGCAATAACCATGCAAGAAGTAGCAGCACAGCATCTGCTGTCGCTGAAATCTCATCAGGTGAGAAAATATGATCAATACAGGCACCAATTGGGATCCACGAAGAGCTAAACATCACCATACCAATACCAAAATGCGAACAAGTACCAATACGTGAGACGGGGCTGGTCAGAGGGCTATTATCCAAACGACGCGAAGACCAAGCTATCAAGATGGCACAGAATATCGTCTTCGGCGGGAAGGAGCAGTCGCAGCATTGAGGAGAAAAGCACAATGGATATAAAGGATAAGAGAAATGTTTATAATTTATTGAACATCTTCCTCGAGTTTGAGGAAATTTGGCTGCTAATTTTTGGAAGTAGTGTAAGAAGCGAGGAGTAAAACTAATGTTGCGCATCAGAGCCCGACCTTGGGCGAGTATGCTTTCAAAAGAAAACTTATGTTGCCTGAAGATAAGTGCCTTTCTGGCGCACAAAATAGTCCAGAGTAAGACAAGAACCTTTATGAATTCCTGCAAATCCTGCCCATGACGGAAGATTGGCTTAGTCCAATATTGGACGAGCCAACTTCGAGCCGAAGAAAAGGTAGGTGTAGCACCGACGCCAAAGTTTCGGGCTGACATAGGTTAAATGAAACCACATTCAAGAAAAAGGTGGTTCCGTGTTTTCAGAAGGCTTAGAGACATGTGACACATCTCAGAAATCTGGCATTTCCTATGTACTAAGGCTGAGGATACTGCAAGTCGTTGATGTAGAAGTTGCCAAACGAAAATTATAACTTTTTTCGGGATTGGCAGTTTCTGAAGACTTTTCCAGACCTTGGGAGGCAAGGATTTCACTAAGGATAAGCGTTGGGTATTCAACTCAATCAAATATTTGTAAGTCCTGGTAGTCAAGAATTTGTCTGTCCCGAGCATAAGGCTAGAAACACACGTCATTGGATCCATAAGGAAGTAATGTAATTTGCAAAACAAGCGAGACTATCGCCGACAGGAATATATCGAGTAAGACTCACAGATTCTAGAGGCGAGAGTTGGAAAAGAATAAATCAGCAATGTGCCAGTGTTCATTCTGTTCAGTGCAAAAAATTTGTAATTGTTCAGGGGGCTTTTGAAGCAACCACCTGTTCATCCAGACAGAAATCGAGCGGTCATTCCCTATTTGCCACTAAATACCGTGATTAAGAACTCTCTGACCAACCAAGATACTTCGCCAGATCCAAGATCCTTGCCGAGGAGACTTAGCCTTGAGGAAATGCCTTTGAGTAAAATATTTGCCTTTAAGCACCTGCACCAAGAGACTATTTGGGAGGGTCCAAATCTTCCACGCTTGTTTAACCAAAAGCGATTGATTAAAAACTTTAAAATCTCTAAAACTTAGACCACCCAATTTTTTTGGCAGACACAGCGTAGGCCAGGAAATCCAATGGACCGATTTGCGGCTTGCATCTCCCGACCACTAAAAGCGAGCAAGAATTTGATCTAGATGATTACAGATCGATACCGAGAATTTATATATAGTCATACAGTGCACAAGAGCGATGCAAGGACGAGCGAATGAGGGTAGGCCAACCTGCTTTATTTAGGAGGAGGCCTAACCAATGTGCACATCTATCTTGCACTCGTTAAACAATACTACGGAAAATGTCCTTTTTACATTCAGCAATACTCAAATTAATGCCCAAATATTTCCCAAACTCATTTTTCTCACTGAACTCGAGTGCCACCTGAATCTAACCCAGCATGTCAATAGGTGCGTTTGGTCTAATCACGAGACTAGATTTCTCCCAGTTAATTTGTTAACCAGACAACCGGCAATAAACGTTTAAAACTTGCTTAAGTTCAGCAATGTTTGATCCATATTCCTATGCAGGCGTAGGAAAAGGTAGACGTCATCCGCGGGCATACGTTAAATGCGTGATTACAGGGGAACGTCAACCAACTTTAATGCCCTGCAATTTACCCTGGAGTACCTCCTGCAGGAAGTCCCATCGGATCCTGTCAAAAGCCTTACTCATATCTAATTTGAGGGCAATTAGAACATCCTTTCCAGTTCTCCGTCGCCAAACACAATCAGTAAGCTCTTGGGTGGGCTAGCAGGACGTTGTCAGCTATGGTGCGCCCAGCAACAAAGGCATTTTGAAATGAGAAATGATGTCACTCATAACAGGAGTCATCCTAGTGACAAGAACCTTATAGATGATTTTATAGAGCACATTGCAAAAACTTATAGGGCGAAAATCACCAGCTGTTTCAGGAGGGTGTTTCTTAGGAATAAGGGAAATGTAGGTGTGGTTTGTTGCGGCAAGCATTCTTCCAAATAAGAGGACGGACAGGACTGCCCGGGTGATAAGGAGACTCATAAACGACCAACATCGCTGGAGGACAATTGCAGGGATTCTGACAGGCCCGGGAGCTTTTAGTTCTCCTAACTCAAAAACCGCCTTCTTGATCTCTTCCGGGGTGAAGGTTTGAGAAAGAGATAAGACCTGAGAACTAGAAATCGATTGAAAGGGATAAGAGGTCAAGAATGAGCAAATCAAAGTTTGATCCGGGAGGGGAGGCTCATGTAGGGAGAACAAATTAGAAAAATAGGTGACTATAAGGCCTCGAACGGAATCCTCATCAGAAGTTACAACGCCAAGCTCATCTTTGAGTGAAATGATTTGGTTGACTCGTCTTCAGATGATGGTGGAAGTGTGAAAGAGTTTCGTGTTACAATCACCTTGATCTAGCCAATCAATTTTAGCACATTGGGCCCAAAAAATTCCTTCGCATTTCAGCAGAAAGTCTAGTTTGCAGCGGAGATAAAATTCCTCAGAAATAGGGCTATGAGAAATTTGGGAATTGTGTTGGAAGAATAACAGACGCTGCTGAACATCAGTGATCTGACATGTTAACTCACCAAAACTCTATTTACTCCAGTGCCGTAGAGTGGTTGCTTTAAGAGTTACTTCCACTCGGCCTACATCACGTTTGTGGGTGTTACCCTGAGATGCATGAGGTCTAAGAAACTACATTGACCCTCATCAACCTAGGGAATTTTATCACCCGTATATATTTCAGCTATTTTTGCACTTATTTGTGTTTTATCTTTTTTTCCTTTCATTTTCCCCTCTCCACCTTTCCCTTAATCTGCGATTCCTTCACCTTGGATCCCCGGTTCCATCACCGGCAATGGCAACCAACCGACATTTTAGAAAGAGTAAGTCTGAGAGCTTCGTCTAACTCATCCATCCTCTCCCCTTTCTCTAGCCACAAGATACCATGAACACTATCGTTCACTGTCGAGCCACTGCTACCTCTAATCTCATACCAACGCCCAGGTTTGCACTAGCGGGGTCAGGTAGTCAACTCCTTGCCCTTTTAGAGTGTAATAGCCAGATGATTTCTGCTTATATCATCTCATTTCATCTTCGCATTTTCATACAACTGGTGAGGTGCCTAGCAGCAATCACTGAAATTTCGGCAAGGTTGTACAAGGCGGCGACCACCAGTGGTGAGGCAGTGGTGAGGAAGCAGTCCAGCGACTGCAGGTGGTATTAATTTTTAGTTGTGGAACAAAAGTTTGCAACTGAGGTCAATGAATACAAGATAAGTCCATGAATTTGAGATTCTAGTGTTATGGCTTTCCCAAACAATGTAATTCAACTTAAATGGTCCAATTCAACGTCCAAGGGCCTATTGTGCACACAAATCCATCCAAGCAGATCCTTCAAATTTTTTGAACAGAATTTTTCTCGTCTCTTCCACCCCTGTATGTACTTGTAAGCACATCACTCTTTCAGTACTACCAACCCTAGGAAAGTCGGTTTTCAGTTGGGAGATGATAATCTCATTCCTGCTTCGAACTAGTCCACCCTTAATGGCATTTGTAACTGACACTGTTTGACAAAGTGGACAGAGTGAGTTCAAATAAGAAGTAAAATTATCACTACGCTTTTACTTTTACCTAAAAAATTAACAATACATTCGTTCTACATTTCATGCATTTAATAGTTGTGGTCTTTCCTCACTACCGCATTTTGGAATAGAAATTACTTGATTCCCATGTGATGGTTGTGGTCTTATCCCTCCACTTGTAGTTTCCCTCGTCATTGCCAGCCTCTTGGCTATCTCTTGCTAATCAGAAATTCTAATTAGATCTAAATGTGTGCCAATGGCTTTAAGAAGATAGCTAAGAGAGAATTAGGCCCCTCTGGCGTGCATGCCTTCTTTCAGTGGGGCATTCTTTTGAGCAGAGACTGTCAAACAAAACTATGCCCTGAACCCTTAAACCGTAACCCTACCAGTCCAACGACTACTGAAATGGGACTAAAATCGTGAACCAAGAGAGCAATTCTAAGTTTGTCCAGCAAACAAAACAAAACAAAAAATGAAAAAAAAAAAACATTCATCATTGGAAGATATCAGAGACATTAAAGAGTTGACATGTTAATCCTAAATCTTGTCTCCCGATATCAAATCCAGCTAGAATTCGGGTGTAAGGTTGCGGGTCTTGAAAAGCTAAATAGAATTTATATAGCCTTTCTAACCCTTTCTAGGGACGGTACAACTTCTATTTAGTGTAATATGTACCCAATAATACTTGGCATTACAATGTGTACACAACAATATATTTTGTAGAGTTTCCAGAAAAAACCAACCTTTTCTTTGAATGCGGAACTTCTAAGATGCATGGAGCATTAACCGCTTTGTCGCCTCGTCAATGCCAACCCTGGCTGAGTCGAGACGCTGATCAATGTTCTTGAGCATCTCTTCAGCCAACTCCACTTCAGCCAACTCCACTTCTGCACCAAATTTTTGCACTTCAGCTTCCGCGTCCAAACTAGCTTTCGCGCATTGGTCCCTTTCAGCCATTAGAGCCTCTATCTCCTTCTCCCCATTTGCCAGTTCCTCCTTAAGATTGCTCAAAAGAGCAGTCACCTCCACAATGCGTGATCTAATTGGCACTTGTCTTTGCCTTGCTTTCGTAAGATTAGATTCCACACTGGATAACGCCGCTTGCTTAGCCTTTGACTCAACCACAAGAGCATTGTATGGAGACAGTATTTCTTTGGTAGGCCCATTTCTCTCACTCTCCGCAGCCAGTTTTGCACCATGGAACTGAATGAAGTCGCGAACATCGGCATGAAATAAGTGGTAGTCGTCACGAAGAAGATTTAAGCCATTAAAAGTTTCATTGGCAAGTTGGACCATGGTGTTCAAGTCAATATTTTCGGTGGCTGTGATGTAAGTGACTAAAAAGTCTTTGAGATGGGCGGCTGACGCCAGTGATTTTTTTAGAAGCTGCGGTGGGAGGTGGTTTCTGCGGTATGGTTTTGGTGGTGGCTGAAGACTTGACAGCGGGTCTATTCTTGGCTTAGTATCTTCAAAACAAGATGCTGCCGCCTTTTCTCCAACCCCATGTGGTGGTTGTGATGGTGGTGGTGGTGGTTGTGGCATAACTTCTTCTTGAGCTCTAGGTTCTACATTTGCAGTATCTACCACAAATGGACAAAACACATCACATACATAGATACCCAAATAACCAAGTAACAAACCAAAGTTAAATAACCAACTGTTGGAGGGGACTGAAGCAGGATACCATGAGGCTAAAGATCATTATTGCTGCAACTAGTTATCATGGCACGCGTTGCATGTCAAAAAATGAAGCTAGCAGTATGATATTTTTGAGGATGGTCTTGAGGATGTATTAACCCAATTTCTTGGAACGAATCTTAAGTTTAGGAACCAAACATGTCCTATAAGTTATTTATTTAGCATTTTAGAAATCGTATTTTTTGTTACATTTAAGGAAATTCCTTTGATGTCAAGTGTCATTAGTCTAGGTAGGTAGTTATGTAACCCCGAAAGTGTTGTTACACCAAAAGGGGTGTTCCCTTTGTTTATAGTATAGAAAGATACTGGGGATACTGAGGTAAACCCCACCTACTTGCTCTTTACTACCATTAAAGCTCAAAAATCTGCCGTCAGCTTTGGAAATACGTCACTGGTTCAATAGAGGTAGCAATATTCCTTTTACACAAGTCGATAAAAGTTGACTTTTGACCAAAAATCGCATGGTAGAAAAAGGTTCAGTACACTTATTTAGTACGAAGAAGTGAACTGCAATTACAGTAAAGTCAAGGGTAACAACATGCGAAAAACGATTATATACACACCTCATGTTATTTTTTCGCCCAAAAGTAGCATTCTTTTTTCTAATATGATTTCTAATTAGATGTCAGTCTTTCACTACTGAATAATTGGATGTCCAGATTTCAAGTTTTGAGATTAGCAACCTAGTTTTACCTTTTTGAAAAGAAACCTGGAAAATATGACATGGAGCACTGCCACGCCTTTACTTGTAGTAAGAGGCAATGACAAACGCCCCGCTCGGGTGTATTTCAGGTTTACGGGTCAACCGCTTCGGTTATTAATTGACAATTGACCCTCCTCATCTATCAATAATTATAACCCGGATAAATTTGGATGTGAAATTCCAAAAAGGCCCCTAACTTTCACTAAAATGCCACTGTAAAAGGGGGAGGGAGGGGTGGTGGGAGGGTGAGTGGGTGGGGGGTGGGGGGAGGAATACCTGGATTCAGCAACCCCTTCCCTCACCAACCCCGCCGCCAATCGAACCGCTGCCCCCTCCCTTCCCTACCACAGCCAATCGAACCTCTGCCCACCCCGCCACCACCATCATTGAGGAAAAAAAAGATAAATATAAGAGCTAGGAGAGGCAATTGTTTCTTTTTACAGGCCAATTTTGACCAAAACCGGCCTGTTGTCCTCAATTGCAGAATTTGATAGATAAGGAGGTCAATTGTCAAACTTAATACCCGAGGGGGTCGATTTGCAAACCCAAAATACATGACGGGGTTCATTTGTCATTTCCCCATGTAGCAAATTGATTCGGGTACCGATTTGCAAGTCAAATACTTTAAGAATATACCTAATTTCATATTCTTACAATGTATTAGAAAACATAATGTTATGAAATATTGCATAAATAGCATATAGCTAACCCAATATTATCTTGTTAAAAACTCCATACTTTTTCCCTAAAGTAGTATACTTTGATCAGAGTAGGTGGTGCAGTGGAGATGGGTAGTGCCGAATATATGGATCATTTGGCGACGGGGCGGAGGTCAGTCCATGTACAACCAAAGGGAAAACTTGGCAAACAAAGTAGCCTCTGTAATAGTTTAGTCTTAAAAAGGGTCCTACCATTTTGAAAAACTCTAATAGGGAAAGTAGTTACAAACTTTATAAACATGACGGAATACTCTTATAATCAGTACTCAAAGAATTTCTGTTGTTTGTCTTATGGTGTCAATTGCCAAAAAAAACAATATCAAGTGTTCCCTTTGATGTGGATATGGCGCGTGGCCTGTGTTTGGAGGTGGAGGTTGGGGGGGTCTTTAGACTGTCTCAAAGCTGCCCTACAACCATCCATCCGTTACTGGAATGCATATTCTATTGCAAGAAAAAACTTGCACATGGTTGCAGAAAAGCATGTTAGACCCAAATTTGTGACTGCAAAAGCATGCTAGGCTTAGTTTCCCTCTTAATAGCATCTTGATCCTCACTTTCTAAATTTTAATTGTAATTCACACTTTCAACATCAAAAATGTTATCCTCGGAAGAACTCCCAGTTGCTGTTAACCACAACTCTTTACACGTCTAATCATCAAATTGTCACGAATGTCGTGCAAAAGCAGAAAGTAAAAACAGGAAAAAGGGTTTTGCTGAAAAAACTTACCAAGAATAGGTGCTAATTGTTGCTTCCATCCACTATCTTGAAGCTTCCCTTTGTCACATGGCGCCATGACAGAAGATTCCTGGGTCGGTGGTGTGATCGCAGGCAATACCAGAGAGTCTATAATTGGCTTTTCATCAATCACTGGCATGCTATCAATTTCTGCAAGTGTCACAAAGGGATCACAATGGTGATCTGATGAAGAAATCTCCTTGCTAGTCGTTTTGCTAGTGAGAGTGCATTCGGAGAAATCGATACTGCCTCGACGAGGGCATGCTAACCTAAGGTGCCGACCCAAATGTGACGTCCCACTGCTAGTTTTAGAAGCAGATACCATTGAACATAACTTGCATTTGAAAAACCCGCTCAACTCATCCTCTTCAAAAAAATTCCACACCCAAGAACTTTTCTTAGGACGCTTATTTGGATAATTCAGCCCATCTGCTTGTGAACTGACGCTTGAAATATTCTTTGACTGGAAAAAGGTAACGGAGTAAAATTAGAAAATAAACTTTATATATCAAATTAGAGACAAGAGAGTCCCTAAGTGTGATCGCAGGCAATACCAGAGAGTCTTTAAATGGCTTCACGTCAATTACTGGCATGCTATCGATTTCTACAAGCGTCACAAATGGATCATAATGCTGATCTGGTGAAGAAATCTCCTTGCTAGTCGTTTTGCTAATGAGAGTGCATTCGGAGAATTCGATAGTCCCTCGACGAGGGCATGCTAACCTAAGGTGCCGACCCAAATGTGACGTCCCACTGCTAGTTTTAGAAGTAGATACCATTGAGCATAACTTGCATTTGAAAAACCCGCTCAACTCATCCTCTTCAAAAAAATTCCACACCCAAGAACTCTTCTTAGGACGCTTAGTAGGACAATCCAGCCCATCTGCCAATGCACTGACGCTTGAAGTTTCCATTGACTGGAAAAAGGCGATGGAGTAAGAAATTAGAAACTAGACTTCATATATCAAATTAGAGACAAGTGAGCGCGTGTATGTATGTGTGCATGTAGACTGTCTAAAATACAACACAAATAGGCTATAAAAGGAAGGACAGCAAATAAGTAAATAGTAGAAATGAGGAGCTACCAATCCAATATAGAAACATTCTATATGTATAGCTTCTGAGAGATAAAAAGCAAAACAAAAAAAACAAAGTAAGAGAAACAAGTAGCTACCAGCAACATAAGAGCATTCTATATGTAGCTTCTTATAGCTAGACTCACAGCAACGATAATAATCTACTTTTTAACTTGTGAACGATGAATAAGTTAGAGAAGATGATAAAGATAATATGGAGTAGGTAAGGCGAGGATAATACGGTTACAGACATGTATGTTCATTTATCCATTTCCGAAAAATTTACATGTCTTAGAGACAAAGGTTGACTAAGGGGGTTTGTGCTTGAGCAGTACACAAGTACCAAGCTGTTTCATGAGAGAAGCTATTTTAAGCAACAGAAGACCTATCACTATTTATATAAACAATTGGCACGAGTTCATGGATAGACCAAATGGAGCTTACGGCAACCTATTAACACTGCTGGTATGTTTTTGCTTCCTGGTCAATTGCTTTGTAGGAGCAAACAACAGTATTAAAGACGAAAAGACCGCAAACAAAGAGTAGAACAGACCACCACAAAACAATGTTCGCATTCTCATTATTAATCTAAAGGAAGCTACTTCAATGATAGGTGATATAAGCTCTGGAAAGAATGCTCCCAGAATGTTACTGCAACATTTAAAAGTAATATGGAGTTGCTGGGAAAACAAAATACACTCTTGCCTCATTAAAAAGCAGTTACTCATTAACGAATGCAAACAGCTTTTGGTTGCATTCCTTGCATGATGTTTCTAGTCAGCGAAGACTTATTTGTGCTTCCTTACCAGAGTACATGAAGTCATGAACTGAGTATATGAAATATATCATAGCCTAAAGTGTTGAATTTCTAATGAGTAAAATGCAGCCTATTGTATTTTTTCATGTTCTTGTATGACAGAAATGCCATTCTAGTCTAGACATGAGTTGAGCATAACATTTAACATGCAGTCTCAGTATGCAAACAACTTTTAAAAAGTGACATCATGGCATTAGTGGAGACAATAGAACCATCGATTAACTACTTGTAGTAACAGTGCCTCCATGCTTCTCTGTCTTATAAGTTTTTGCTGGGAAACAACTTTCGTGTGAAACATCAGATCACGCGTTCATAGAGATTATGCAGTCCAACTAATAAACTTATAGAATAGCATGCGATGATTAACACCCCCTATAAACCATATGCGGAATGTAGCCATGTATTCCACATATGTTAGCAAAATGCTTGCCCCATTTTATTTTTTGGAAATTCCAATAACTGAATTTGAAAATCTCAACATTGACATTACTCATTGTTCTTATCCTAGTCAAATAATTACTATTTGAGTTCAACTGAAGTTTAGGTGTTTAAACTCTATTTAAAAATTCACAAGAACGTCAGAAAAAAGGGTAATCGAGGCAATTTAGTATGGCATTCACCATCGACACAAAGAAAGAAGAAGAAATCTAGTGGGCTCATTTAAATGCTTTCACCTGCTTCACTGGGCTAAGATGCGGATCGCTCTCCAGCGTGATTATCGAGTTATCCCCACCACTGATTTCAGCTGAAAAAAACTAGGGTTTAGCTACTCATACCGCCATTGTTAAAGAAAGCGATAACTTCTAGTATCGGAGTCGGAGGCGATGGCGGCGGTAGCGGCGGCGGCGGCGTAAGGGTGGTCGACAACTGAGTGACGGTGAGGCATCAAGCGCCAAAATGAGAATGGGAGACGCTGAAATCAAAGAATCTTCAACATACTTGCTGAAATGTTCAGTTTTGGGATGCCTTTAAATTAAGAAAGGGCCTCATTCCAAAAAAAAAAAAGGGCTATTTACACTAATCTGCCTTGAATATATTCGGTGCTTGCATATGAGCCTCATATTAAAGGGTGCAATGGAGAATTAATTGTATGCCCCACTTTAAACTACTAGATTTTTTTTAGTAGAATTGTATTGATAAGATAAAGTTATACAGTCATTATATTATATCTGCAATTTGATTACATGTTCCAAAAATAAAAAGATTACTACTTATTCCCAACATATTCTAGTCGCACTCAAGGGCCCACCAGGAGTCCCGTTTTACACAACAACTCACATATTCAACGATCAATTTTTCAACGCTATCAACTGGTCAAAATGTCCACGCTCAAGTCACGTGCATCTCTCATTTACTTTGCATGGGAATTCATGACTCAAATTATTTATGTCGTCAGTGTAGTGACTTTGGCGCCACCAACACTTAGGAAATGCACAAACATGGATTTAGCGTGACTTCCTCTCTTAAGGGGGTCGGCCACCCTCTTTAAAAGGGGGTCAGCCACCCTCTTGGAGGGTCGGCCACTCTTGTCACAGGGGCTGTTGACACCTTCTTTCGCATAGCTCATTCAAACGCACTATCTCTGTAATGCTCTCTCGTTACTCGCGACCATACGACGCCCGTTCGGGATCATACGTCATCGCCTCAATGACTGTCGCCCGTGCGACATCTCTGACACTCCACCGCGCTCATGCGCCGCATCTTTGATACAGTCGTGGCCCCTAGCTTTTTGTTACACTACCGTGCCCCCAGCACCATAATCGCACCCATGCGCCACTTCCATCACATGTGCCCCTGGCACCAGGTATTGTCTCGCTACAGACGTTACTGCGCCCCTACGCCACAGTCATATTACATGCCTTCGAGCACTACTCTCATTCACCACACCATGCGCCCCTGCCATGGATGTGGAACATGCTCTGACCCACTCTCCGAAGTGCGCAGCATTTCAAGGGGCTCGGCTCGTAGTGCTTTGATATAAGGACCCCTCGCAGCGAGATGAGCTCGATACCACAGAAGCCATCGCCGCCTTCATTCTAAGGGGTTCTGTGCGTAGTGCTCCAGCATGAAGACCCCTCGTAGTGGGATGGGCTCACTACCACAAAAGTCATCGCCGTCTTCATTTTTGGGGGTTTCCGTTTGTAGTGCTCCGGCACGAGGACCCTTCGCAGCAGGATAGGCTTGCTACCACAAAAAGCTATCGCCACCTAGGGTGACTTGCATGACACTAGGCACGCTTGAGCTGCGACCATGTCCACTTACGTTACCGGTGATCATCGGCGCCCCTCGGACGATGATCCCCGGGTCACTCCGAGACAGGAACAGGTCTTTGGAGGGCATCGCGCTTAGTCTGCCTGACAGTTAGTCACAGGGACCTTCCCTCATCGCTGTCAGGTTCTCTCTGCTTCTCATGACGCACTTGTGGGATTCAGTAAGGGCTTGGACCGGTGGCTGAGGCAACGAGCTTACTCTGATCATGCCATCGTGTGTGGTCGGTCTTCTCAGACAGGTAGAGCGACACTGTGTTGGACAAGGCAGTGCAAATTTAAGAATCGGTAATCCAACGGAAAACCAATACTTGTGAACTCCCTGGTGACGTGTCACTCCCAGGGAATGACACGTGTCAGCTTATGACACCATGATGACACAAGTACACTTTTCCCTATAATATAGGGGACCTTGGATTTCCTTTTCAAGGAAATTCTCTCATTTTTTTACTTTCTCACTCTAGAATCCAAATCCTCTGAATTCTAGAGAGAGAAACATAGTTGGACCTCTGACATCAAACCTCTGGCGCTGGACCCTTGACTTGGACCCTAGCTTAGATTGTCGATTGCCGGCACTGTTCGTCTCCGACTTGTCTCTGTAGTACTGCCAGCCCTCATGGTCTGTTTAGGAAGCTTTGCTCTCTGCCCTTACTCCACCCTCACTGTCTCTCACTTTGTACATCTAGAACCAACTCATACAGCATCCTCTGTGGCACCTCCACGTAGGTACGAACCCACTTTCCTTGACATCGCTATTCTTTCATCCCAAATTATTTGATCATTTTTTACTTGCACGCTTATTTTAGATATTAGTAAGATGTGAGTTTCTCACTCTACCTCAAGAAAGAGGAAGAAAGTGGGTCAGGAAAGAGAAAAACGAGTTATTGAATGATTAAATATAGAGAGAGAAATAAAATAAGAAAATGTGTAAAAAGCCTAAACGTGAAAAAAATACCTACAGAATCTTTATTAATGTAGAAAGTGATCAATTCTTTTGAGACAACCCGAGAAGAAAATATGATCAAAGTTTTTGAGATGGAGCGAGTATATCACATGCAATACATGTGTTAAGTAGTTAACATAAGAAAGATACAATGACATCATTATTTCTGAAAATAGGTAGTCTCACTAGAGAATTTAACAATGGCGCTTCTTCCTCTCTCACATGAATAATGACAATTTGTTGATAACAAGATACGATTTCTATTTCATGTGCAATACATATGTTTAGTAAGTAATTAAGTTAAGAGAATTACAGTGAGTTTCATTCCAAAATTAACTGATTCACTTCATTTTCTTCATATGAACAATATCAGTTTGAAGTGTACGGGTTCTTTCTCAATTTCGAGCGCCCATTTATTTCATAAAAAAAAACCATTGCATGGGTTTTCTTCTTATTGCTGATAAATTGTCCTTTTGTAGTACTAAAACTAGCAAGGTTTCATGTTTTTTGGTAAATAGAACGCGCATGAAATAAGCATCTAAAAGTGAAAAATCAACATTTAACTATGAAAAGGGCAAAAAAGGAATTATTAGATTTTAGTCACATTTAGTATCTTGCCCTAGTTCACAAAATTCTTTTAAAGTTGGCATCATTGGCGCTCTTGTTTCCACTTTTTGTTGGATCTCTCACTTTGGCCCCTTATACTTACAATAGAAAGTTAAATAGAAAGTTACACTCTGATCCCTTAATCTTATAATATTGAATGAAGACTTTAAAAATGCTCCTATTAAACTAAATAAAACAAATACGTAAGGGTAATTATTTATTTCCATTATTTCTGTAATGGTTCCAGTTCGGGTTAATGTGCACACTTTTGGGAGTAGATAGAGGTTTAGTGTACACCTTTGAAGTAGAGGGTGCCATATTGAAATTTTCTAAAAGTACAAGAGGGCAAAGTGCAGTTTACCCTTAAAAACAAGGAAATTGTACCCGAAAAAGATGTAAACCTTACTGGGAGTGTGAAGGGTTCTTCCACCCTCAAAGGCACCAGCTCCGCCCACATATTCAACCACCACCTAAGGTGTTTCTTCCACTCGCCGCCACTTATCACCGCTCATGGCCGGACAATCTGACCCTAGTGGCTCTACCTTTACAGCTGCCGAGGTCAGATCTCAGTTCACTAAGTATTGTACGAATTCAATTGTTTGCTGTTATCTTGAATTCCATCATAAAAAAATGTTGGCATTGTAATCATGACATTTTGGTCTCCAATCTTTGCATTTGATTACCAGTTGGAGTTTCTCGCCGAAGATGAGACCGTGGAGATCGTGCCAAACATGCGAATGGACACACTCGATTTTATCTGCGTAGTCTTTCTCCCTATTTCCTCCTCTGTATGCATGTAATTGCTATCTATATATACGCTTATGCGCTGATTTATTCAATTGACAGGGTCAATATGGTCCATTCCGTCCGCAAATCGCTGCTCAAGTGCCTCTCTGGCTGGCGGTGGCGCTGAAGAAGCGAGGGAAGTGCACGATCCGGCCTCTTGATTGGATGACCGTCGGTGAGTAGTAGTATACGCTACTCTCTCCGTCTCGCAATTCTTGTCAGCAAATTTCTAGGATAGTATTCTCGATCATCTTAGCATTGGATTGAACTTGAATACAAAGGATGAGTTGAATGTGTATTGTTCGACAAGTCAAACGAGGGTCAATGAGAGTACTGAAGACAATGTTTACATGTTGAAATTCTGTTCTAGGAATTTGCAAAAGGTTAAAGAGGGGGAGTATACATGAATATTGTTTGACAAGTCAAACTAGGGTAGGAACAACAAATGAACTGATGAACTAAGTCTTTACATTTTCAGTTTCTGTCATAGAGATTTACGGAGGGTTAAAGGGGACAGAGATTGTGAAACAGAGAGAGTATATGTTTTGGAATGGTTAGCAGAAAGAATAAATCAATTGTAACCTAAATTTCAGACTTCCTAACATCGTGCTCTAATCATTCGTAATTGCAATGTCAAATACTTGGGGTTGGGTTAAGGGTTTACTTTCCTCTTTCAAAGAAGCCTGACCACTTATGTCGCTTATCACTTTATAACTTTTCACTGATAAAACTGCGTCTGAATTATCCTGAATCTGTTGTTCAAGTAAACATAGTACCGATATTCCGGAGGCAAATTTTTTTTTTGTTTTTGAAATCCACTTAAATGACATGTTTTTGTCACTCTCGAAGCTGAAGAGTTTCTATGATAACACCAGACTATAAGAAGCTAAGCCCTTTTACTATTTTTTGGTGGAAGTTTGGCTGAGTGTTGCAAATGGTTAAATTGCGTCTTGTAGTCTCATTAGATTTATGGTTCTGTATGTCCTAAAAAATGTACAGAACAATAATTGACTTGATATTGATTGTTCGCTCTTGTTGATCTGCTTTGTCAACTAGAAAAGTTAACACAGGTTCTGGAAGCAGAGCGTGACTCCTTAGATCTATTTCAACCATTACCCTTCCATTATGTAGAAATCTCAAGGCTTCTTTTTGACCAGTGAGTCATTTTACATATATTTAGATTTCATCGTTATCTTCTAAGTGTTGATTACAAGATTTTCTTGTTGCAGTGCTCGTGATGACATTCCTGACGTATACCTGGTCAGCCTGCATTGCTGTTAATCGTATTTCTTTTATGCAATTTGTATGTATTGTTGATTTACGTAAGTATCTTCTGATAGGTGAGGTCTCTTATTGAGGACATCAAAGATGTAAGGTTTCACAAAATTGGCACTGGGATGGAGAAGTTAGCTGGGCGTGCTAGTGCAATAGTGGTATGTTTGTTCTCTCACTTGATATTTTGTTTTACTGCCAGGGATGGGGTATTAGTTTTGATTTTCAAGGTTTTGGAAAGTTGGATGCCTGTTGTAGCACCGAAATATGAAGAAAAATGTGCTTTAGCATGTTATCATTATCTGGAATAGACATTGATGTTCCTTTATTATTAATATTAACTTGATGTGGTGAAGAGATCACCTCTTGGTACATTCTACTTTTAACCTTGTTTTGTTGTCTAGCCTTTCATGTTTTGAATTCGTAAATGCAGTTGAAACATATATCAGCAATGGAAGTAAATATAGTGCGCCCATTTACAGCAAGAGCTCTAGAGACGTTTTATAAGCTCGATAGTCCAGAAATGCTACCTGATTCAGAGAGGGGGGCAGTCAAACATTCCCAAGTAGCTGATCACGGACAAAGAGTAAGTTCTATCTACTAAAGATCTTGTTGATTTTAACTATCAATTACAAAGATGAAATGTCTTGTTGTTTGACGCCCCTCTCGTTGCCACTTGCCAATTTATGATAAGGGAACTCAAGACATTAATTTTTTGGCTCAGATGTTTCATTTTGGACATTCATAATTTGGTTTTTGTTTTGCAGAGACCTTTGAGGCCAAATAGATAACAGATGAGTCTTCTGCGGTCACCCAAATTTGTGAGAGAGTTTATAGTTGAATTCTACTAGATAGAAGGTACTGCCATCATTTGTTCAATTTCCAGAACAACAATTTTATAGATCTTTGAACTATAAATCATCAATTCCTGTTCAGTTTCATCCTCTGCAGTCACCTTTGAGTTGAATCCTTGTTCAGTGATATTATATTACTACGAGGATAATTTTGGACATTGTGATACCCGATTACTGACATGGAGTGTGCTTTCGTTATATGGGAGATCTGATCTTCCTGTATACAAGCATTTATATCCCCATTCCACTTCTCAATAGAATAAGTGCTAGGAAAAAAAATGATGCGTACTTTATATGATAGTGTTGTCATCATTTTAACTAGAAATTGTCAAACCTGTACCTGTACATCATAGTATGGTGTAATAGGTTTTATGTCGAGAAAGATCACTGCATGGCTGAAGCTTATATTTCGACTCGTTTATCTTGTGAACCAATCCACTTGTCAGTATTGCTTGATTTCAGCTGAACACGAAGTAGAGGCAAATTTAACCTTTGAGGCATGTTAATCAACTGGGGACTTGTGCATTGAAATTGTTTATAATATGCGATCTTTTTTCCGAGATGACTTGAGCAGATCTTCTCGAGTAGTAATATTGGGGCATAAAGTTGGAATGAATTTGTCAATGTCTCTAAACTCAAGTAGGACCATAACGAATTCCAAACCAATCTGTCTTATTTAGCAACAGCAGCAAAATAACAAAAAATCATTCCGTCATCTGCTACCAGACCTCTTGCACTTGCATATGTCTATTCTTCTACAATTATCCCGGGTCTTTGCTTAGCCGAGTGACATAGGTGCACAAGAGTATGTCGCACCACAACCATCTCTTTTATGTAGGTTCTACGGGCTGATGACTGCGGCTTCATCTGTGAGAAAAGAATCATAGATATGCTGGTCGTTAGAAGGAAGAACCGCCATAAAATGATTCCTCTGTGTATCATCTGTAGCAAAACTATGAACGGGAGCTATCAATCCAGACCGTATTGAAGAGGTTCCTGAGCAAGCTGTCAACTAGGGTGATCAGACTTCTATTCTTGCTTTTGAATCAGGGAGTGGACTATGTTGTTCAAGTCATCAAGGTAGAGGTACTTGCATTGCTTTAGGGCCCGGTTCCGTTTAGTAAGTCGACCTGCTAGTGGGAAAAGGGTTAGGCTGGCCCGTTCTCCAGGGTTGCCTCTGGTTAGGCGGAGTCAATTACCCATTTCCACACCAGGTTACATACCTTGTGAGCATTTAGCTTATCATTATCCAATAAAATAGCATTGCGATGCTTCCGGATTCCCCATAAGGTAAAAAGAGCAGAGCTATTACGCACTCTATCATATTGAGATTCAAAACCAAAGTCGACTAGACGGTTCAACTAGTCAACCCAGAAATTGGTTAAATTTACCAGCTCAACTCCACTCCTTAAAACCGAACTAATGATAACTGGTGTATTTGTTTAATCCGGGGGTTAATGGCTCCGACTAGAGAACCGCAACGAGTTTTGAAGAGCCGGCTGAGTTAAACGAGTAATTCGTAGGTGGGAAGACCCTAACATGTCATCCTTGAGGCTAACCAATTGAAGAGTGAGAACCTAAGCAAAAGCGCAAAGACAATGACCCATGTGAAGACTTTGTCTTCTCAGCTTCAAACCATGTCTACCTGTGTCCGACTTTTTACTTAGGTGGCGAGCTCCTAGTATGACTAATAACACCTCGAGAACACTCCAAAATAAGGACACGTCACTTTTATTAATTGAACGACCTCAATATATGCATTTTACAAAATTAGAGGGAAGCATATAAGTGAGAATATTTTTATACTATATTTGGTCATTTTGATGAATTTATTTCAATGAAAAGAAAACATTTATTTGAAAATAATAAGGTGTATAGTAATATGTCCTATTAAATTTGAATGCAACTATAGTTCATTTAGATTTCCAATTAACTATAGTAACTCATCAATATTTATGTCCGGTTATTAGCAACTCAAAAACCCTCTAAACTTCAATGATGGAAAATTTAAGGGTCAAGTACACGTAGGTATCTTGAAACTACCACAAAGTCTCACTTGAGGGTCCCAAAGTTTAATTTTAACGCATAAGGGTTTGCAGCTACAAATTTGCAATAAGTAAGTACATCCGTCCAAATTCCTAACGATTTAGCCCTTTCCGTCAGGGGTAAAATTGTCCGGACAGGTTTAAATTTTTTTTCTCTTATCTCTTTCAACTTTTCTCTTTTCTTCTTCTTTAATTTCTTTTTACTTCTTCTTCTTCTTCTTCAAAGAGACACAAATCACACCATCAACAAATCGCCCTCACCACCGCACCACCAAATCACAACCACCGGTCGGCATCACCATCGCATCATAGCAGCGCCACCGACAGACGTCTAACATCGGTCACACCACCCGCTGAACCATCGACCACCAATGTCGTCGCCGGTGATCTCTCTCAAAACCAAGAACAAGTCGTCGCCAGCGTACCCCAGCGCCACCACTATCGCATTAAAGTTGAAATCGATCGGATCTCTGCCGGTGTAAACCCGTCGTGAGCCAACAGGGACACGATCTAACATATTTGGCTGCTCCGATCCTCTGTAGTCCGTCCCTTCGGCTTTCGGTACCGAAACCATCAACCGGTCAACAAACCTAGTGAGATACTGCCGATCTGGTGGGCCTTGGCGATGGGTCTGGCCGGTGAGATACCGTCGATCTGGTGGGCCTTGGCGGGGTCTGGCCGGTGAGATACCGCCGATCTGGTGGGCCTTGGCGATGGGTCTGGCCGGTGAGATATCGCCAATCTAGTGGGCCTTGGCGATGGGTCTGGCTGGTGGGTTAGGTGATGGAGCTCCGACCAACTTGTGGTCTGGATCTTTGGGCTGGATGGGGAGGAGAGAGGTGAAATTTTGAAGAAGAAGAAGAGAAAAACACCCAAATATGGAAACCCAAAAATGCCCCCGACGGAAAAGCCTCAATCATTAAGAAAGTGGACGGAAGTCCTTATTTATTGCAAATTTGGAATTACAGGCCCTTATGTGTAAAAATTAAACTTTGGGACCCTTAATTGAGATTTTGTGGTAGTTCCAGGGTACCTATGTGTATTTGACCCTAATCGTTACGTACTTGAGGTCATGGCTCAAAAGAAATTACCCTCATATGTCCTCTTACAAAGGAAACTTCTTTGGAAGACCTTATTCGCCTTTGCTTGTTGGCCCCCCTTTTTTGTGGGTAAAATGTCTTTTATTAAGTGCAAAACTTACATCTCCACTAGTATGTACAATCCATACAGGGTATTAATCCTTCAATATATACATATGAGTTCTCAGCTAACTATTCTACTGAAGCATTCTCGTCATGAGGGTACAATTCTTGGCAACACGCTCGTCGCAATGCAACTTCTGGATTCGTCATTGCCCATTAAAACACCAACCGTCGGCGCACCCGAAGTTCACAAAAAGGAGGAGTGGCCTTGGCCTCCCTTCATGGGAGTTGGCCATTGGCCTTGGGTACCCCCTATGGTCGGCCTCGACCTCACCAGGGGGTCTGCCTCGGCCTCCCCATGGGTGGTGGCCTTGGCCTTCCTCCATTTTTGGCTTATGGCCTTCCCCCCGCGAGCACTTGTTTTCTCGAACCTTTGCACCTCCGCGATGTTTACGTCCGTCGTGCATCAACCTCGCGACGTCCGTCGTGCATCAACCTCGCGACGTCCGTCGTGCATCAACCTCACAACGTCCATCGTGCATCAACCTCGCAACGTTCGTCGTCCGTGACCGCATACCGGTCCTACGATGCCCATCACCCAAAGTCAGGAACTACCATCGAATGACCCATCGCCGACGACCGCATACCATCACTCCCGACTTTTTCATTACTACATGTTGCATTCATCCAGCTCACATCCCATCTTCGGGAAACCTGACACGTGCCTGTGTGTCGTCTCCGCGCCCGTGCACCATCTTCATGATATTTGCCCACAGCACCAAGTATTCTGCGACGTTCGTCGCCACAACCGTGCGCCATCTTCATGATATGTGCCCCCGGCACCAAGTATTGCTTCGCGACGTTCGTCGTCGCGCCACTTTCATAACACGTGCCCTGACATCAAGTATTGCTCCGCGATGGTCGTCGCCGCGCCCGTGCGCCATCTTTATGATAGGTTCCCACGGCACCAAGTATTGCTCTGCGACGTTCGTCGCCACGACCATGCGCCATCTTCATGATACGTGCCCCCGGTACCAAGTATTGCTTCGTGACGTTCGTCGTCGCGCCACTTTCATAACACGTGCCCCGGCACCAAGTATTGCTCCACGACGTTCCTCGCCGTGCCCATGTGACATGTGCCCATGACACCAGGTATTGTCTCTGCGACGTTCATCGCCGTGCCTGTGTGCCATCTTCATGATATGTGCCCACGCACCAAGTATTGCTCCGCGACGTTCATCACCACATCGTGCTCCATTCTCATGATACGTGCCCCCGGCACCAAGTATTGTTCCGTGACGTTCGTCACTGCGCCCTTGCTCCATTTTCATGATGCGTGCCCCCAGCACCAAGTATTGCTCCACAACGTTCGTTGCCGCGCCCATGCGTCACTTCCATGACATGTGCCCATGGCACCAGGTATTGTCTCTGCCACGTTCTTCGCCTCGCCCATGCACCACTCTCATGATACATACCCCAGCACCAGGTATTATCTCGCGACGGTAGTCACCACGCCCATGCGCCATAATCATGTTACATGCTTCCGGGGGGCTTCGTTCGTAGTGCTCTGCACGAGGACCCCTCGTAGCAGGATGACTCACAACCTTATAGTTATCGCTGCCATGAGATGGGCTCACATACTTAAAGCCATCGCCGTCACAATCATGGGGGGCTCCGGCCCTCGTAGCGGGATAGACTCATAACCTTATAGTCATCGCCACCACGGGATGGACTCACAACCTTAAAGCCATCGCCATCACAGTCACGGGGGGCTCCGGTACGAGGACCCCTCGCAGCGGGATGGACTCACAACCTTATAATCATCTCCGCCACGAAATGGGCTCAGAACCTCAAAGCCATCGCCGTCTTCATTCCCGGGGGGCTCCGCTCATAGTGCTCCGGCACGAGGACCCCTCGCAGTGGGATTGGCTCGTTACCATAAAGCTATCACCGTCTTCATTCTAGGGGGCTCCGTTCGTAGTGCTCCGGCACGAGGACCCTTTGCAGCAGCGGGATGGGCGACTCCTTCGAGACACTATCTTCGTCAGGGTGTCTTCGTGATTAGCCTACGTGCTCCGGCACTGGGGGCTCGTGTCGGCACCCCTAGGGGCTATAACCCCCGGGTCACTCCGAGATGGGAGTAGGTCTTCGGAGGGCATTGCGCCTAGTCCACCTGGCAGCTGGGCGTCGGGTCTTCCCCACCATTGCCAGGCCTATGGGACTCTGCAAAGGCTTGGATTGGTGGCTAGATCAAGGCGGTTCTCTGGCCACACCGACCCTGTGGGAGCAAGTCTTTCCAGACAGACAGAGCGACGCTGTGCGAGGCAGGCCGGGTGAATATGCGATTCGACAGTCCGTGGAGCACCGGCAGCTGTGGACCCCCTCGGTGACGTGTCACTCCCAGGGAGCGCCACGTGTTGCGTGAAGACATTATCATCTCAACCTCTATAATTAGGGATCTTGAGAATTCATTTGGGAAGTTTGGACATTTTTAGAACACTTTCTCACTCTAGAATTCTGGAGAGAAACATACAGGACCCTGACTCTAGACATAAGCATTGGACTGCGACTGTCGCCGTATATTCACCCTGCGCCATCGCCCTCGCAGCACTACCACCCTCAAGCTTTATCTGGGAAGCCCTTGCTCCGCCCTTGCTGTGTCTCACATCAACATACTTGGCATCTGACTCGGACTGCATTCCTTGTGGCACCTCCACGTCGACGGCGAACCCACTTTCCTTGGCATCATTTTGGCGACTTAGCTGGGGAGGTGAGCATTGCAATGCAATTCGTCCCGTGCCCGACACATCCAAGCAACCATGCCTCAGCAACGTAGGGCTACCAGGACTACCAATCACAGCCTCAACCCAACCATCCATGAAGTTGCATTTTCCAGACTTAAAATTTTCAAGCCACAAGGCTCTTGCATAGGCCTACTGACACCACTCTTGATACCATCACCCACTCTCTTGGGGGCTTCGCCACTTCCCAACCCCCTCCGCCTCACATTGCAGCGACTTGGTACTTGGTGCGCGAGGTGGCTCGAGCCACACTACTGCGGTCGCATCGTCACCCATCGTCCATTTTTTTTTACACTTGAAAATTTTTCATTTTTTTCACAACCGGTCATCAATGATCACCCTCAGCGGTCTCTTTCGGCATTCTTGTCCTAGCTCAACACTTAGAAAAATTTTGTTATAAAAATTTTTCACGCCCCTTCTCCTTAGGCTTCGTCTAACACTCGGGAAATCTTCTCAACACTTAGAAAATTTTTAAAATTTTCTCTCCCCCTTCGCCCTCCTCCCTCTCACCCTGCCTGCTCGTGGTCTGGTCACCAACCTCTCACCTTCGTTCTACAATTAGAAATTTTTTTAAAATTTTCATCTCCCCCACATACTCCCAACATTCATGCTCTCATCACTCTCCCTCTAACATTTTTCTCCCCCACATCGCCACTCTTGTCTGAGCCCTACTCTCCCCTTTTCGACACTTAGAAAAATTTTCATCCCCCGCCACCCCATGCATTCTCTCTCCATTACTTTGAAAAATTTTTTAACAAAATTTTTCATCTTTCCCTTTCCTCCTTTAAAGGCCAATTTTTTTTTTAGGTACCCCCACCCCGGCGCCTGGGCAACTCCCAGGCTCGGGCAGCCCCTCTCCCCCTCATGTGGGTCTTCCCCACTCTCCTCTCAATTTTAATTCTCTCTCTCCCTTTTCCCCACTTTTTCCCTTTTTCTCTCTCCAATCATTTCTAACTTTTACTTTTTCTCTTTCTTCATTCACATCACCCAAAAAAACACACTTCTTTCTCTCTCAACCTCACGTGG
Organism: Escallonia herrerae; assembly: GCA_033070095.1. Taxonomy (NCBI): domain Eukaryota; kingdom Viridiplantae; phylum Streptophyta; class Magnoliopsida; order Escalloniales; family Escalloniaceae; genus Escallonia; species Escallonia herrerae. Next base: position 65,559 of record JAVXUP010001308.1, read on the forward strand.
GTCTCCTCCCTTCCCTCTCTTTCTTCTTCTTTCTTCCTCACTCAGTACTCACATTAAATTCCCCTCATTTACAACCTTTTCTCTTTCACTTCTTCACTCTCACACATCACTCTCTTTAACACATTACCCAATCATCACACTCCCATTTATTCAAAATCTTTCTCTTACATCCTCTTACTCTCTCTCTCTCTCACACACACACACACATTAATTCTCACCTTTCACCTCTATTTCTCTTCACATTAATCACCCCCCTTCCCACCCCCTCGGCCTCAGCCTCCCCATCCCCTTTCCCTAGGCCGACCCCCATCCCCTCTCTTCATTCACTTTCCTTTCACTCCCTCCCCCTCCCATTAATCACATCGCTATCTCTTCATCTTTTCCCTCCCCCCATCATTTCCAATCCCCCGTATTTTCCCACACGGCCACACCCCCACCCCTCGGCCTCGGCCTCCCCACCCCCTTCCCCTAGGCCGACCCCCTCCCTCTTTCTCTTCTTCTCCCTCACCCCCATTAACTCCCTTCACTACTACCCCAATTTCATACTTACACATACTTTATTTACACTACTTCACAAATATAACACCCCTCATACTCAACTTTTTTCTTTCTCATATTCCATTATACTCACCCTACACAACACTTAATATTTTTTTTTCTATCTAACCAAACCAAAAACTAACATACCAATTTTACTACAACTAAAGCTTCATATGCTTTAGGGTAGCACTTTTTGACTACCTTACCCATTTCGTTACTCTTTTCCATACTTAGAATTTTTTTACCACATTGACCGCCTTGCATTGCCCGCGCCCTTGCACCTGTCGTGGACTGCCCCCGCATCGCAATGCCTGACCGTGCCTTTGTCGCGCCCCTCATCACGACGTCCCTGACATTAACGTCCTTGGTAGGTGGTGCGCAAGGCAGCTCGAACCACCTACATCTATTCATTGTTTAAATGTTAGTCGCCAAACTCAGGCACCACAACCCCCGTCGCCCGGACGTCACTCCGCGACCCCATAGTTCGGACGTCATCTCCGTGACCCCGTCGCCCGGAGGTCATCTCTGCGACCCCGTCGCCCGGACGTCATCTCCGAGACCCCGTCGCCCGGACGTCATCTTCGTGACTCCCGTCCTCCGGACGTCATCTCCGCTACCCCTGTCGCCCGGACGTCATCTCTGCGACCCCCCGTCGCTCGTGCGCCGACTCCACGACCATGCTCATGCGCCCCATCGTCGTGCCCTTATGTCAATGTCCCAAGCATTCCAAGGCCTCAATAGGTAGTGCACGAGGTGGCTCGAGCTACCTACTTTTCACCTTCGTCATTCAGAGATGACGTCACCTACTCTTCAGCCAAAGAACATCAAAACTTCTTCCAAGTGTTTATGCATACGGCGCCCGCTCGGGTTGCCCCTCCGCGTATGTTCCCAACCTATTCTGGTCATACCCAAGGGAGCACTAGGGGTCCCATTTCACACGAACACGTCGACAGTCATTTTTCTAACGTATCGAATCGGTCAAAGTGCGCGCGCCCAAGTCACATGTGTTTCTCACTTTGTGTGCTTTGTACTCGACTTAGTCACAAATTATTTCACGTTGACGTCATTCACGGTAGCACAATTGTCGCACCGCGACCACCCAAGCACCTTTTCATCAAAAACATCGACCGACGGGGCAACCGGAGCAACGGGGTCAAGGGGCAAAGGCCTTGGTCAAACCCATTGGGTCAGTTCAGCCTCCCCCAAGGCCATGGGGTCGGCCTCGGCCTCCTATGGGGGGTTGGCTTTGGCCTTCTCCCCCCCCCCCCCGGTTCTTCACTTTTCGTGCAAAGTCCTTTTCGTACTTCTTTTCACTTCGTACGCTTCGTTATGACTTTGGCACCTTGTTCATCATATGGGTATGACTCATGGCAACGCGCTCGTTGCAATGCAACTTTCGGATTTGTCATTACCCATCAAAACACCTACCGTCGGCGCCCCCGAAGTTCACCAAAAAGGGAAGTGGCCTTGGGCTCCAAAAATAGAAGCTGGCCATTTGGCCTTGGCCAACCCCAGGGGGTCGGCCTCAGCCTTGATCAGGCCTAGGGGGTCGACCTCGGCCTCCAAGAGGGGTTGGCCTCGGCCACTTTCACCCGGTGGTTCACCCCTTCGCGCACCCCCCTTTTCACACTTTTTTCACTTCGTACGTGACTTTGGCACCTTATTCGTCATGAGGGTACAATTCTTGGCAACACGCTCGTCGCAATGCAACTTCTGGATTTGTCATTACATATCAAAACACCAACCATCAACGCGCCCGAAGTTCACCAAAAGGGGAGTGGCCTTGGCCTCCCTTCATGGGAGTTGGCCATTGGCCTTGAGCACCCCCTAGGGTCGGCCTCGGCCTCACCAGGGGGTCGGCCTCGGCCTCCCCATGGGTGGTGGCCTTGGCCTTCCCTAATTTTTGGCCTATGGCCTTCCCCCCCGCAAGCACTTATTTTCTCAAATCTTTGCACCTCCACGATGTTTACGGATGTTCGTACATCAACCTCGCGACATCCATCGTCCATCAACCTCGCGACGTCCGTCGTCCATCAATCTCGTGACGTCCATCGTTCGTGACGGCATACTGCTCCCGAGATGCCCATCACCCAAAGTCGCGCACTACCACGGAATGACCCATCGCCAACGACCGCATACCATCACTCCCAACTTTGTCATTACTACATGTTGCATTCATCATCTTGTTATGACAGGTACACTCAGCTCACAACCCATCTTCGGGACACCCGACGCGTGCCCGTGCGTTATCTCCGCGATGTTTGTCACCGCGCCCTTGCGCCATCTTCATGATATGTGCCCACGGCACCAAGTATTGCTCCGCGACGTTCGTCGCCGCGCCCGTGTGCCATCTTCATGATATGTGCCTATGGAAACAAGAATTGCTCCGCGAATTTCGTCGCCACAACCATGCGCCATCTTCATGATACGTGCCCTCGACACCAACTATTGCTCCGCGACATTCATCACCACTACTGTGGGCCATCTTCATGATGCGTGCCCCCGACACCAAGTATTGTTCCGTGACGTTCGTCGTCGTGCCCGTGCGCCATCTTCATGATACGTGCCTCCGACACCAAGTATTGTTCCGCGACGTTCGTCATCGTGCCCGTGCGCCATCTTCATGATATGTGCCCACGGCACCAAGTATTGATCCGCAATATTCATCACCACGATCATGCACCATTCTAGTGATATGTGCCCCCGGCACCAAGTATTGTTTCGCCACGTTCGTCGTTGCGCCCATGCGTCACTTCCATGACATGTGCCCACGGCACCAGGTATTGTCTGTGCGACGTTCGTCGTCGCGCCCGTGCGCCACTCTCATGATACATACCCCAGCACCAGGTATTGTCTCGCGACGATAGTCGCTGCGCGAATGCGCCATCTTCATGATATGTGCCCATGGCACCAAGTATTTCTCCGCGACATTCGTCGCCACGACCGTGCGCCATTCTCATGATACGTGCCCCCGGCACCAAGTATTGTTCCGCGACGTTCGTCGCGGCGCCCTTGCGCCATGCTCATGATGCGTGCCCCCGGCACCAAGTATTGCTCCGCGACATTTGTTCGTGCGCTCATGCGCCACTTCCATGACACGTGCCCACGGCACCAGGTATTGTCTGTGCCACGTTCGTCGCCAAACCCGTGCGCCACTCTCATGATACATACCCCAGCACCAGGTATTGTCTTGCAACGGTAGTCGGCGCCCATGCGCCATAGTCATGTTACATGCTTATGGGGGGCTCCGTTCATAGTGCTCTGCACGAGGACCCCTCGCAGCGGGATGAACTCACAACCTTATAGTCATCGCTGCCACGGGATGGGCTCTCAACCTTAAAGCCATCGCCGTCACAATCATGGGGTGCTTCGGCCCTCGCAGTGGGATGAACTCACAACCTTATAGCCATCGCCGCCACGGGATGGGCTCACAGTCTTAAAGCCATCGCCGTCACAATCATGGGGGGGCTCCGGCCCTCGCAAGGGGATGAACTCACAAACTTATAGTCATCGCCGCCACGAGATGGGCTCACAACCTTAAAGCCATTGCCGTCACAATCATGGGGGGCTCCAGCCCTCGCAGCGGGATGAACTCATAACCTTATAGTCATCGCCGCCACGAGATGGGTCACAACCATAAAGCCATCGCCGTCACAATCATGGGGGGCTCCAGCAGCGGGATGGACTCACAACCTTATAGTCATCACTGCCACGGGATGAGCTCACAACCTTAAAGCCATCGTCGTCACAATCACAGGGTCTCCAGCACAAGGACCCCTTGCAGCGGGATGGACTCACAACTTTATAGTCATCTCCGCCACGGAATGGGCTCACAACCTCAAAGCCATCACTGTCTTCATTCAGGGGGGCTCCGCTCGTAGTGGTCCGGCACGAGGACCCTTCGCAGCAGCAGGATAGGTGACTCCTTCGGGACACTCTCTCCGTTAGGGTGTCTTCGTGACTGGCATACGTGCTCCTGCACTGGGGGCTCGCGTCGACACCCCTAGGGGCTATGACCCCCGGGTCACTCTGAGATGGGAGCAGGTCTTCGGAGGGCATCGCGCCTAGTCCACCTGGCAGCAAGGCATCGGGTCTTCCCCACCACTGCCAGGCCTGTGGGACTCTACAAGGGCTTGGATTGGTGGCTAAATCAAAGGGGTTCTCTGGCCACACCGATTCTGTGGGAGCCAGTCTTTCCAGACAGACAGAGCGACGTTATGCGGGGCAGGTTGGGTAAATATGCAATTCAACAGTCCGTGGAGCACCGGCAGTTGTGGACCCATCAGTGACGTGTCACTCCCGGGGAGCGCCACATGTCGCGTGATGACATCATCATCTCAACCTCTATAAATAGGGGTCTTGAGAATTCATTTAGGAAGGTTAGACATTTTCAAAACACTTTTACTTACTCACTTTAGAATTCTGGAGAGAGAAACATACATGACCCTGACTCTGGACCTAAGCATCGGACTGCGACTGTCGTCGTGTATTCACCGTGTGCCATCGCCCTCGCAGCATGCCACCCTCAAGCTCTATCTGGGAAGCCCTTGGTCTCTATCGTTGCTGTGTCTCACATCAACATACTTGGCATCTAACTCGGACTACATTCCTTGTGGCGCCTTCACGTCGACGGCGAACCCACTTTCCTTGGCATCACCCACCAAGCCACTTTGGTTGGAAAATTTTGGCCTAACAACCTGGAAACAGTTGAGATGGAGATGGAAAAAAGATCCTATGGCTATAACAGAAAGTGAAGGTGCTGACCTAAGAGCCAATCGCTACAAAATAGATAAAAACACTATTGTAACATCCCCAAGGCGGCAACCCCACTAACCCTCGCTTCAATCTGTTATAGCGATGACAGTGGCTTCTTCATTCAATAATGCTAACCCAGGCTGGAATTCTTATATCCAGAATTTCCCCCCACCCCTTAGACAACAAACTGCTAAATTATCGGGAAATGAAAGTAGGACAGCCCAGAACCCAGAATCTATTTCGATCCCCATTCAGTCTCAGGATCGTACCCTACTTAGAGGATATCTTTTCATCTAACATCCTCTGGACGAACAAGGAGTTTTTTTTTCTAAAAGTAGAGATGGCAGATTTACGAAGAAGCTTAGAGAATCTGCACAAAGTCTCATTAACTCCAGTGCGAAGTCAGCTACAGGAAGAAAAGTGGATAAGGAAAATCATTTGTATCCCTGAAGGTACCCCGTTGTCTATTTTTGATTTAGAGTGGAACATGAATATCCTAAATTGGAAATGCGATAGAGCAGGAAATAACAAATTCCAGAATGAATTTAGGGAGTTAGTTCGTCATTTTAGACCCGATATGGTGGCTATCCTTGAACATATTGTCCACTTTGAGAAGATGAGCAATTTCTTCAATGAATAAGATTTTCACACCTGTTCCATCTTTAACCCCAAAGGCAGAATAGGAGGAATTTGGCTACTTTGGGATTCTTCTCAGGTTAATGTCAATATTATAGAAGCGAATAATCAAGTTATCCATGCTAATATTGCCGAGAGAGACTACGAAGATTGGGTCTTCTCCGCAGTTTATGCTAGTCCTAACCCTAGAAAACGAGAAAGAATTATGGCTTAATCTTCAAAATATGCTAGTAATACTACAAAACCTTGGATGATTGGAGGAGACTTTAATGATACTGCTAGTTTATGGAAAGAAGAGGAAGAGGTAATGGGGGAGATACGAGCAGTATAAGAAAGTTTCGCAACAATATAGACAACTGTGGTCTCATTGATTTAGATTGTAATGGCCCGAACTTGACTTGGATTGATATAAGACAAGGCTGGCTAATGTGCAAAACCGTCTAGATCGATGCCTTTCTACCCCTACTTAGAACAAGCTTTTTCCGGAGGCACAGGTTTGCAACTTACCTCGTACTATATCTGATCATTGTGCCCTTATTGTGAATTACTCAGGTACGTTCTTTACCCCTCCTTTATCCTCTAGAACTTTTAGAATTGAAGTTGCTTGGATGCTCAATGAGAATTTTGTCAAACTTGTTAACAATACCTGGGGCCATGATCAAGATAATATTTCGACACTACTGAAAACTTTAAAAACCAAGGGATTTTCTGGAACGAAAAAGTTACTGGCAACATATTTAGAAGGAAAAGATTATTGCTAGCTAGACTCAAAGGTGTTCAAAGTGCCTTATCTAACAATTGGTCTCATAATTTAGAACTTCTTGAGAGAGATCTTAAGAAGGACTACATTGACACTCTTAATCAAGAAGAAATGCTTTAGCTCTAGAAGTCTAGAGCAAATTGGCATAGCCGTGGAGATAGATTTTTCCACGTGTCTACCGTTAACAAAAGGAAAAGAAAAAAAATTAGTGCCCTAAAGTCCTCTGAGGGACACTAGATAACTGATCACCGCAGCCTACAAGAGCACATTAATGACTATTTTTCCAAAATGTTTGCTGCATTATCCCAAGCTCACTAAGAATGATGTTAGAACTATAGACACCCTGTTATGTGATGCTGAGATCAATGAAGCTTTCTTTAATATCAAGGCATTGAAATCCCCTAGACCGGATGGTCTTAATGGCATGTTTTATCACAAGTATTGGAATATAGTAGGGAACACTTGTTGTAAGTTTTTGAAACAATGCTATAGCTTGAAAAAAAAACCCATAATATATATATATATATATATATATATATATATATCAATTTAGATCTATTAGTCTTCCCAATGTGATTTACAAAGCTCTTTCTAAAATTCTTGTTGCTAGAATAAGACTTCTTTTGAGAAATCTTATTAGTCCTACTCAGAGTAGTTTTGTTCCAGGTAGATCCACCTCTGATAATGTGATCATTACTAAGGAAATGATTTATACAATTAAGAATTTGAAAGGCAAGTCTGGCGGTATGATTTTCAAAATTGATCTTGAGAAAGCTTATGATAGATTAAGCTGGGATTTTATAAACCAAACTTTTAACGAGTTTAATTTTCCTCGATCCTGGATCAAAATTATAATGAGTTGTATTACAAGTAGTTTAATTTTTACCCTCAGAATGGCTCCCTCTAGAGCCTATTATCCCTGGGAGAAGAATCAGACAGGGGGATCCCCTATTGCCGTACATTTTTGTGTTATGTATTGAGAAGCTATCTCATATGATTATTGATTGTAATAAAAAAGAAAAATTGGATTGGTTTAAAAGCCTCCAAAGGTGGTCCTAACATCTCCCACTTTTTTTTTATGTGGATGACCTTCTTATCCTTAGCAAATTTAGGGAGAAACAATGCCAAAAAATAATGGATATCCTTGAAAAATTTTGTAGTATCTCTAAGCAAAAGCTTAACCTCAAGAAATCCAAAATGTTTGTTTCTCCAAATATTTCCTCCATGGATGCCCATAACCTTAGCCATATGTATGGTATTCCCCTATCCAAGGTCTTGGAATTTACCTTGGCGTCCCTCTTATTCATAAAAGAATGTCTCAACACCTTTATGATCAAATCTTTCAAAAAGTTCAAAGAAGGTTGGCTGGTTGGAAAACCAAATTACTGTGTTTGGCTGGGAGAACTACTCTTGTGTAGTTTATCACTTCTGTCATTCCTACTCACATCATGCAAGTTCATGCTTTGCCTGTTAAAGTGATTGAAAATTGGATAAAATCAACAAAGCCTTTTTGTGGGGGGACTCTGAAGATAGGAAAAAACTGCATCTTATTAAGTGGGACACTGTGTGCACCCCTAGAAGATCTGGTGACCTAGGTTTAAGGAAAGCCAAACTCAACAATCTTGCTTGTTTTGTCTAAGCTTGGATGGAAATTAATCACTAATAAGGACCTTTTGTGGGTTAAAGTCTTGAAAAATAAATATGTTAAGTATGAAATCCCTAGATTATGGTTCCAAGAATGCTAAAAGCTCCCCCTGTTTTGAGGAGTATTTTGAAAAGTAACAGTGAAAAGCTTAAAATGGAATGTCAATAAAGGTAACAAAGTTGATTTTTGGCTTGATTGGTGGTATGAAAATGATCCTTTCAAGGATAACTATGACTTGGCTGACCATCCGCTTATGGTGGACAGTGTTATCACTAAAGGTAAATAAATATGAATAAGATTAGTTGTTTGGTTGATAGTGATAAAGCTAGGCAGATCTTTAATGTTTATCTTCCTCAAGAAAAGGTTGAAAAGGGTGCTCCCTTTTGGGGCAGAAACACTAATGATACCTTTTCTATCTCTAGTGCTTAGGAGACCATTCTCAGCTTGAATAGTTACATGACCAGCGCTGATGATTGGAGATGGATTTGGAGAACTAAAATTTCTCATAAAATCATTATGTTCGTATGGTTGCTGTTACATGATAGAATTGCGTCCAACAGCCTTCGGGCCAGTAGAAACTTAACTCATGATTCTGGCTGCACTAGATGTGGCTCTGGTCTTGAAACTGCTAAACATATTACCAGATTTTGTCCTAGAGCCTGAGAGTTGTGGAGGAAAGTGTTCTCCAGAGAGCAACCAGAGGAAGAGGATAACTTGAATATAGACTTGGCAATTTTCTACCCGGACCCGCAGGTCGATCCATACCCGGACAAAAATCCCGGGTACGGGTACGATATGTATTACCCGTGAAAGATAGACCCGTACCCGGATCAAACCGTATTTTCCGGGTCTGACCGGGTCGGGTGGCGGGTACCCGGGTATACCAGTAAATCTTACCTATGTATATGACCATCCTGACATTCCCCTCATTTACACAACCACCCAGCAGTTTAGCATTTTTATTTCTCTCGTCATTTTGGCACTTTGTCGTCTACTCTCTTCCCTTCCCCTTGCACTCTCTCCACATAGCTAACAACTCACCAGAGACATCTCTCTCTCTCTCACACACACACACACATACATCCACACCACTGCAAAATGATCCACTGTACTCATGGCCTCAGATCTGTCGCCGATCACTTCTCTGCCTCTCTCTCTCTCATAGATCCACCACCACCACAGATCTGTCGTAGTAAGTTCTTTCTTGTCAGTCTCTCTCTCTCAGTCATAGATCCGTCGTCGATGGCTTATGGCAATTACCATAGACGGCGACTACCACAGATCTGCGACGGTGACTATCGCGGATCTGCTGAACTACTCCAGATCTGTTAACTACATGGATCTGCCGCCAATCTTTCAGTCTACCACCGATCGCGAAGATGTCATGTTATATGTGTGAAAAATGTGTTGTATATTGGATTGTTTATGGGATTTTTTGGTTTAATTGTATTTTTGGTTGTTGGTAATGGTGGATGGCGGCCATGGGATTGTATTTTTGTTGACATTTAATTGTTTTATTTTAGATTATGGGTGGAAAATTGGGTTATTGTATTTTACACGTTAGCAACCGATTTTATTTTTAGTTTGTAGTTTCTGATTTTTGTGAAACTGGAATTAGTTCTAATAACCAAAAACAAAAAAATAACATACTAGTTGGAAAAGCAAAAACAAGGAAAAAAATGCCTAAAGAGGGAAATTATGTTCTATTAAAAAAATTAAAAATCAATGATTTACCTGCGGGTAATACCCGATCCGCAAGGGTAGGGTACAGATTTAGAAAAATCCTACCCGGGAAAAAACGGGTAAAATTTACCCGATCCGTTTTTACCCATACCCGACCGAGTTTGACCCGTACCCGACGGGTATACCCGTTTGTCAGGTCTACTTGAGTATAAGGACCGGTTGGTGAGAAACATCAAAGAAAAAGGAAGTTTTGAGTTTGCTAATATTCAATGGTTGTATATTTTCACAACTATCCTTTGGCAAACTTGGAAAAATAGGAACAAAAAAGTCATTGAAGGGAGTGCCATTCAGGTGGAGGTAGCTTGGAGAAACTGCCTCTACTGTGCCAAAGAATTGAATAGAGCTTTTGAAAAGAAAAACAGGAACACAACTAAATTAAGCCAGTTAGTTACTTGGGTTTTTCCTCTTGCAGGTTGTTTGAAATTAAATGTTGATGGTAGCCCCTACACCAGCATGTCTGGAGGCTATGGAGGACTGCTCAGACTTTGGAAGTTGGAGGGGTGGTTTTTATGAATTCATTCCAACTTGCAATGCCCTGAAAGCAGAATTGATTATTAGAATACTAAAAGGATTACAATTCATCAGAAAATCAAGGCCTATCAAGAGGATGTTTGAAATTGATTATAGGATGGTCAAACCTGATTTAATTTAGATTAAATCAGGTTGGTGAGTGTTTGACAAAAGAGATTAAGAGATTTAATCCATCTCCAAAAGTTAAAAACTGATTTAATCCATAATCCTCAAAAGTGAGGATTATGAAATAATTACTTTTTTCATAATCATGTTTGACTTTCTAATTTACCATCTTATTTTCATATTTTTTACAAAAAAACCTCTCATACCCCTTAATTAGTAAGTTTTTGGAGTTAATCTCTTCTCCTATTGCTACTCTTCTCCTACGGCTAACTAAAACACACAAATGGATACATCCGACCTCTTCCTCCACATAATTTCTGTAAATTTTTTTATCTTCTTATCTTGCAATCTTTTCTTTTATTTTATAATTATTTACAAATAAAAGTTATGTTAACATTGTTTGGATATTAGAAAATTATTTATTGAGTGTCATCTACGGTCATTTTGTCATAGTGAAACTGATTTTAAGTACTTTTTATTCAAACACTTTTTATAGATTTAATTAGTTTACAATTACTTTTGACAAATAGCAAACTGATTCTGATTAAATCAGATTTTAAAAACTGATTAAGATTTAAGCTGAATCTGCTTTTTTTAATCAATCTCAAACGGGCTCCAAATGTTTTGCTGGAGACTGATTCGAAAACTGCGATGAATCTGATTTTGGAGCATGGCGTCCTGTACATCCGATGAACAATATCATCTTGGACGCTAGAGTTCTTCTACAAGAAACTAATTCTGTAATAATGCAAATATTTAGAGAGGGCAACCTATCTGCGGATCACCTTGCTAGACTTGGAGAGCAACAAAGAGAGATTTTTGTGTATCTCATGCAACTACTAAAAGTGATTATTCCTTCGTTTGTCTGTCGCTGTGTTGCCCAACTTAGGGTCCAGGCTGTATATTGAAGTGTTAATGTTAATATTTTCAGTTGCACCAAAAAAATAAATAAATAAATAAATCTCGAGAATCCAAATTTAGGTGCCGGACGGTGGAAGTTCGACCGGGCCTGAGTCTCTGTTCGACGATCCCACGTCATGGCTACTTATTAACCCCCGAACCCCATTCAGCGACGAAAGCTTCCAATTTAGCGACAAAGTAGTCAAGTAATCTTTTTGTTCTTCTGTCAGAGCCGCCCCAGCCCCCAGTCCTAGAATGCTCCCGATTTACCTTAAACCCTAATTTGTTCTTTTCTGGCAAAATCAATTCGCAGTCAGAATGGCCGCCAGGCTCACATCCCGGCTTGCCAGCCATCTCCTCCGCACCACCGCCGCCACCACCACCTTCCACCGCTCCCTCCACCATCATCACCACCACCTCTACTCCCGAATCTTCACCGCCACTACATCCCCCATTTTCCAATTCACTCCCAATCTTCACCAAATTCACCCCTTCACCCTCCGCCTCTTCTCCACCGCGCGCCGCCAGCAGGTAAGACCCGCCCGACCCGACATCGCCGCCCGCGCCCGGCAGCTCCAGACCCGCCGCCTGTGGACCTACGCCCTCACCTTCAGCTGCATCGCCGGCTTCATCGTCATAGTTCTCAACCAGTTCCAAGACCAATTAGTCTTCTACGTCACCCCCACCGACGCCCTCGCCAAACACGCCGCAAACCCCACCCAAACAAAATTCCGCCTCGGTGGCCTCGTCCTCGAAGGCAGCACCAACCAGCCCGCCGGCTCGCCCGAGATGGAATTCGTGGTGACCGATTTGATCACGGATATTCTGGTGAGGTACCAGGGGTCGTTGCCCGATTTGTTTAGGGAGGGGCACTCTGTGGTGGTGGAGGGGTTCGTGAGGCCGTTCACGGAGGAGATGAGGAAGGAGGGGGCGGGAAAGGCGAGTACTGAGAAGGCGAGGGGGTTGGAGTGTTATTTTGCGGCGACTGAGGTGCTGGCGAAGCATGATGAGAAGTATATGCCGAAGGAGGTGGCGGATGCGATCGAGAAGAACAAAAAGAAGATCGCTGCTGAAGGAGGAGGCGGCGGCGAGGAGCATGGTAAGGAGGAGACAATTACTGCCGCTGCCAGTGCTGCTAGCGAGGAATAGCTTAAACGGTATTATAAGATTTATGTGGTTTTTGTTTACAGAATTTTGAGTTACGTTACTGATTGGGAAGCTCAAATGGCATTTTTGTTCTGATTAGTTAGCATTGAAGAGGGAAATATCAATAGTTGGTTGATTGAGGCGATTCTTTGTTGTTGTGAGACATTCTGTATTTACGAATTATAGAACAAATCGGTGTCGGTTAAGATGTTAACAGAGAAATAAATAAGTGCCATTGTTGATTCTAGCTTCATATGGTGTTGGTTTTTTCACAATATATGTGAAATGTTACAATGCAACTGTTTACGTGTCCTGGTGATTTAGCTGGTAGATGTTACTATTAATGCCTACTTTGAATTTAATGCTTAGATTTTTCTGAGACTGCACTTATGTCATTCAATGATTCAAGACTCCAGACTATTAGGCAGTATCTTGTTATTGACACTGTGTCCCGACTTTTTGCTTGTCATAGTATCTACTGCTCCATAAACATATGTTGCTGCATAAACATGTTATTTTCAAAAAGAGAGATGAGTGCATGACGATGTTGCTGGAGGGAGTATCAGTTAATCGCTTGAGGCTTTGTCACTGGAGGGGAAGTAAGCATAAATTTTTTGGGTGGTCATTGTGCAACTTTAATGTGCCATATTGAACAGGTGCAGTATGTCTCTTAGTTGCAGGAAACTCCTAATAAGGTGACGTTTCTCTCTCGGAAACTCGCTTTTGCGATCCCAAGTTTGGAGCTCCATGGGATCTCGTTCCAAGCTAATATGGGAACTTGATCTTATAAGCTGGATAGAGATGCATGGAACAAGTGAGAGAAGACCTGAAAATCAAGCCCTTTTCAACTCAACTCCTTGTTTCTCTCCTCCTTCAAGTCCTTGAAGCCTCCTTGTCTGTTGTTGTTGGCTATGTAAACTATACTAAACAAATGATAATGCTCTTTACTCATTTATTTATTCAAGCCGCTCCCGACCTTAGATTCTTCTTGGTGCTTACGCTCCCCCGCCCCCGTCCCCACCCCCGCTTTGTGCAACTAAGGTATGTCTAATTGGCAGATTCCATGGGTAACCTTTGCTTCAATTTTTGTACTTGGGAACCTTCTAAAACTGCACTCTTAAATTTCAGGATTTTAGAGAAGTTGGGATGTGGTGTGTCCTTATTATTCCTGTCTACTGATGGTCCGTTTTCGTAAAATTACGTCATAAAGCATTTTTATGATCTTTAATTAGTGCTGCCTGATAAAGGTTGTGCAAGTAATTGATGTTGTAGTTGGAGGAGCAGAAGTTGTATGTTGGAGAGATTATTAATTAGAAAATGATAGAAGACAACTGCAACAGTGTACAACTCAAACCTTAACTGTTTCAAAGTTTTTAGATCTTGCATACTCTCCTTGAAGCTCTTTTGGGCTTGGGATGGTGAGTCTGAGGTGTTATCTGTGGGTTAAAGCTGCACCTCTTGGCTCCCAACATTTAGGATGAATTTTCATCTAAGTTGTAGGATCCTCCCAAATTCACGATCTCATAACGGAACGTCACTCCCGAGTCTTGCACCTGCTCCCATCCCAAACTTAGTATAGTGGTGGTGCTCCCACTCCAAAACCTCCCACCACGCTTCGTGCAAATAAGATCTCCATAGCTTGGAGTTGGAGATGGTGATCATCTTTTTCATTGTTCAAGCAGAGATGGAAATTGTGGAGGTTGTTATACACCTTGCTTATTGCAGTGCATCTTGAAGGAAATACATAGGAAGCTTTTGAGGATATGGAGTTTCCTTGAATTAACTTAAAAGCTAGTTCCCTATATACGGCCCAGGAGGATGTGTAAACCTCCATTATGCTTTTGTAGCTTTTTTGGACAGCTTCTGTAGCTTTTTTGGACAGCTTCTGGCTGTGCTTTCATAGTAACTGTACTGTTTTTCTTGATGGGTTCGCCCTTGGTTGCAGAGCGACTTTTGAGAATAACTTTCACTTAAGAAAAGGGAAAAGAAATCATTACCAGTAGCATCTGTTCGTAACATAGAAGCTGCTTCTTAGCTGCACTTTACCACAAAGTTACTGCTCACGGTTTAAAGGTTGTATTTCGACGATGGGGAATGCAAGGGTCGAGTGCTCCTACCCCCTTCCTCTTTGGGGCTCCTACTGCTCGGTGCTTTTACAATTTTGAGTTGGAACATGTACAACCCAGTTCATCCTGTCCTATACTTGACATATCTTGCTTCCCTATCATCATATCTTGCACTAAGGTCTCTGATCATGTTTGACTGCCACTTGAGCAGTGAGAGGTTTTTCATAATTCTTGAGTAAAATAATGTTACCAAATCGGTTATCACTTTCAGAAACTGGTTCACCAATTTCCTTGAAGGGTCCCCATGGTTTTAGCCAAGTTGTGTATTAGGTTGAAATTTAGTCTTTTGAACTCATATTGGGATTTCAGTTGGCTTATCAACAGTTGTGAATCCTTTATATGATCAGAAATAAAAATTTTGTTTTGTCGGGTATAGATGAACACAATATTGACTCTTCTATTCAGAACTAGAGGACAGTAAGACGGTTGATAACAATGCCAAAATGTGGTTAGGCTCGGTTAGGAGTTCGTGAGAAAGAAAAGAACAAATTAAGAGAGCGTAGCATCTATGAGGAAAATTACCCGTATTGGTTTTTTTGTGGGGTGGGGGGGAGGACGTAGGGGCCCAGAGAATCGGGAGTCTTGATAGCCCTTCCGTTATTAGATCTTTCCTTCAATTTAGATGCAAAGCTTTACAATCTTTTTTGTAGAAAATCCCCCGACAAGATGCTTAGAATCGAGCACAAGTATCAAAGAAAGATGTTTGAAGTCTTTTGAGGCTACTGTGAAATATTTACTCATCTAGGTAGCACGGACACGGTGTCGGACACCGACACCGGACACCGCAATTTTCAAAAAATTAGATTTTGGACACCACAGGACACCGTTATTTTTTAATATATTTTTTTATTATATATATATAATAAATATCAAATATATTCTATAATCTAAAAAATGAAAAACTGTCAAAATAAGGAATTTAAATACAAGTCATAATTTATTTGGTCAATATTTATTTAGTCTAATGTACTAGAAATGCAATGACAAAGGGAGAAAAGAAAAGAAAAGAAAAGAAAAGAAAAGAGGGACAAAAGA
The DNA here is from genome assembly GCA_033070095.1 of Escallonia herrerae. NCBI lineage: Eukaryota > Viridiplantae > Streptophyta > Magnoliopsida > Escalloniales > Escalloniaceae > Escallonia > Escallonia herrerae. Next base: position 81,481 of record JAVXUP010001308.1, read on the forward strand.
AAGAAAGGAGAAAAGGAAGAAAAGAAAAGAAAGAAAGGAGAAAAGGGTGAAAAGAAAAAATAACAGGAAAGAAACAGAGGGGAAACAGAGGGAGTGACGACAAAGGAGAAAAGAATAAAAAGAAAAGAAAGAAACGAGAGGAGAGGACTGGAATAGGAGAAGAGAAGAAAGAGACCTAGGTCAGCGGCGGAGGACCTCCGGCGAGACTCTGGCGACCACGGCGAGACTCTGCGACGACGGCGACAGCGACAGCAGCTAACTTCTCTTCCTTCGGCGACTGTAGCCGTCAGATCCATTGGCTTCGGCTTCGAATCTTCGTCGACTGAGCTCCGGCAACATCGGCGACAGCTTCGGCAACACCAGCGACACCGGCAACATCCTTGATGTGGTCGGCAGACATCAGACTCGAGGTGAGAGAGAAGAAGATGGCCGTGAGGTGAGAGTGAAGAAGACGGTAATAGTTCAATAAATCTGAAATTGGCCCAAACCTTCCGACACTGCCGATTGCCGTGTCTGACACTCCTCGACGAAGTGTCCGACACGGTGTGGGAAAATAAAAAAAAATAAAAATAAATTCCGACACCAATTGGCGGTGTCGGACGGTGTCCGGAGGGTGTCGGGGTGTCCGTCCGTTTAGGACACCAGACCTCCACCTAGGAGAGGTGTCCGTGCTTCAGAGTTACTCATGGATGGGGCAAGATCTTGTATTTTGGTTCTTGGTTGTCTTGGCTATATGTTTCATCCGGGGAGAAATCGAGCTTCAGGAAATAGTGAATGGTCTTATCAATTCACAAATTTATAGCTCTTCAGGAATTTCAATTGTGCTAATAATCATCACTGTTGGAATTGGGTTCAAGCTTTCCCCAGGCCCAGGTAAATCTCCTTTTCTTTTCAGGAAAATGGGGGAGTGGTGGAGGAGCTATGAGATGGAAGGTAGTCCCAGCTTCTGTTTGGTAAAAGCTAATAGTTTGCTCTTATCAGAAGAAATTTGGTTCTGCCATGGCTTAAGGCAAGGGATAGGAACACCATATTTTTCCAAAAGCTCTCGAATGAGAAGAAAAGGTCTGACATGTTGGCAGGATTCATTTGGATGGGTGTCTCCTTTTTTCTGAGGAGGTTTGTGACAGCATTGTGGAGTTTATTGAAGAGGAGGATCAGTGGAGGCATAGGTTGGATGGTTTTGTGTTTAGTATACTGGGAAAGGAGACCAGTGATTTCCTAGAGAGGCCGTTCTTGCGAGAGATCTCAGGAGCTTTGAAGGGGATGTGCAGTAATAAAGCTACGTGTCCTGATGGCGTAATTTGGCCTTCTTTAAGCACTAATGGCCTGTGATTGAAGATGATTTTCTTGCTGGTTTTGTTGGCTTTTTTGAGCAGGGAAATTTGGAAAGGAGTCTTAATGCCACATTTATAGCCCTGATCCCCAATAAAGGTGGTGTTGTAAGCTGCTATCAAAGGTCTTCGCTTGGAGTCTTCAGCATGCTGATGCAGATGTGATTTCTGAATGTCCGAATGTCCTTTGTCGGGTGTAGGCAGATTTGAGATGTTATGCTTATGGCTGACGAATGCGTGGATTTTCGGGTTAGATGTTGAAAAAATTTACAAGATGATGCAGTTCTACATTTCTCCAGCTATGATTTTAGTTACGATAAATGGGTTCTTTAGCTGGTTCCTTCCGGCCTGCCTTCTATGGGTGCGCCGGGGGTTCTTCATCCCCTTTTCTTTTTAAGAGGGTGTTGAGCTGTATGTTGGATCATGCTGTGGTAGGAGGCTTTCTCAGAGGTTTTCTTGCTGGGTAGAGCAAGGCTGGGGAATCAAGGTCTCACTTTTGCTACTTGCAGATGACACAATTGTGTTTTGTCATGCAGAGGAGTGCAGCTGCGTAATTTCGATGAGTACCTGCCTGGTTTCCTGTGCTTATCTTGGCTTGTTAGTTGGAAGAAAGTGTGTTTGTTTAAAGGCCGCAGATAAACGTACTCTTTCTCGCGTGCCTGCCTCCTTATTTCATGTCTGTGATGGTGATGCCAGTTTCGGTGGCCTTTTTCAGTATCTGTTCGGTTAACACAGCAACTTTGACTACGAAGGCTGACGGAAGTTGGTACTCCGGTGCCTGCAAATTCGCTTGCTTCAGTCGCTACTTTGTTGCCAAAAGACTACTGATGCGACGAGTTTGGTAGCCACAACAGTGAATTCCTCCGTAGAAGTCCTATCCGGCTATCCCCACTAAATTGAACTTCAAAATCTGGTTTTGCCTTGGGTAACTTCTGAAAATCTGGATCCGGAGTACTCATTTAGCACTGCGTTTTGGTGAGGTTCAGTATCGTTCATTCTTATCAGAGAAGAAAATTACATGCTACAACCAAATGATGCCAAGACACGAGATAAACAATAACACCTAAACTTCAAAAAACCATTTATGGACAAGTATAGGTCAATTATAGTTGATGAACCAAAACGCCCTTGGACATGATCAACTCTCTGACCTTAACCACTTGCATCGAAGTTGTTGAGGAATTTTTTATCTATCACGCATAAAAGGTCATGGTCGCTTTGCTCTTGAGGCTCGTTCAGAAGGTGACCTCACTCTCATAAGGACAGCAAACATTTTCCAAATATTTGTCCCACAACAAGAATGAAGATAAGCAAGTGAGCGAGCAGATTAGATCACTGTTGTTGAGGCGGAATCCACTTTGCCCCTTTGTACTTCGCCTCGGAACGATTTTTCCTTTCCACTTTAGATCTATTGCATTAACCTCTCCAGTAAGGAAAAAGTTGAACGAAGGCTCGAAAATGAATCGTTGGCTATGCTTTGGGGGGATACAAATTACTTTTGTTGCTTAGATTTCAAGGATATAAGGATAAATTATCTTTGTGCCAAAGCTATGTGTAATTTGTATCGCCTCTATAATTTCAAGTCGTATTTGTTACTAACGAAAGGTACTTTTGAGAGACATTTTAAAGAATAGTGTAACACTTTTTTTTTAGGTTTATATTTTAAAGCATTGCATTTCGAAACAAAATGGGACAAAGTGTAGAGATTCCAATTTAGGAGCACGAAACTCCACGGTACCTCCCTATTTTTCGAAGGTTATGTGAAACACTAGAGATAAAAAAAAAATTGAAATTTTTAGCTTTGCATCAAAAAGTGAAACTCTAGAAGAATTGGTTAAATTTAGATTTTCAAACCACTTATAAAGATTTAGGGCGCCACTTAAGGGTAAAAAAAATATGAGGTTTTGGCCCTGATATGTTTGATTAAATACGTAGTCCATTCAACTCCCATTTTTCGAGTTCATATTACATTAGGTCTAATTTATAGTTTGTTCTTATTCTTTGTTGCATAAAAGTTATTGAAAATCACATAGAAGACAAGTAAATGCAGTTTAAGGGTATGACGAGGTGTTTTATGCCTTTTCCTCATATACTTAATAGCTTAATTGGATAAAGAGAGACAAGTTAGGGGTTTCTTGTTTTTCTAGTTAATTGATTATAATTAACCCTAAATATTAGATGGCAACAGGGAAAATTATAATTAACATAAAAATAAGATTGCGACTCAAAAAACCAAATTTTGGATGCATGTCATGACAGTGGCAACTCTGCTGGGGACTATATTAAGAGAACTATACCGGAAGCTTTTGTCCTTTACTATTGTTGATTTTTCTCCTCTTGTGCTTTATATATTATAAGCATATATCTTTTTAATGTGTTTGTTCATCTTTTGAGACCATACATGCTCGCACGACTGTACAAGCCTACCTACTCGAGGATAATGATTGAATCCCTCAATCTTCTATAAGTTTCGAAACATATTCGACTGCGTTGTCCACCCCAAGGCCATAGTACTAAGAGCTTTTTTATCTTTCATAGATGGCTTTGCAGGCTACTATCAGATGCCAATGCACCAGCCCGACTCCACTAAGATAACCTTTATAACTTTTGTGTGTAACTCATGTTCGAAAGTCACGCCCTTCAACCTCAAGAATGCTGGTGCTAGCTATTAAGGGGTCATGACTGCCATCTTCCATGACATGATCCATATGCAATTGACGATTATGTTGATGACCTCATTGACAAATCATAGAAAGAGGGTGATCACCTCGAGGACTTCAGGTAGGTCTTTAATCGTTGTAGACAGTACAACATGCAGATTTGGGGTGTTATCTGGCAAATTCCTCAATTTTCTTGTCAAATGGCAGAGCATCGATGTTGATCCCTCCAAAGCCAAGTCCATACATGAGATGCCTCATCCCAAAAGCACTAAGAGGTCAAAGAGCTTCCTTGGCAAGGTCTCCTACCTTCGTCAATTCATCCCTACCTTGGCCAAACTTATCATTCTTTTTTAGTATTTGGTACGGAAGAATGCCCCTTAGAGCTGGGGTGAACCCCAGCAATAAGCCTTTGTATAGATAGAGTCTATCCTTATGTCCTTCTCGACTATAGTGGCTCTTAATAAGGGCATACCCATACTCTTCTAACGGACCTCCATGCCCAGGTCCATAAGTGCCATGTTAGCCCAATAGGTGGATGGGGTGGAGTGTTCTGTCTACAATCTCAAACAGTTGATCAAAGGACCTAAAGCCGATTTACTCTAAGCAGGAAAAGCCTTGTATATCTCTAATTTACATCTCCCAAAAGCTCAGACATTATTTCGTGGCGCAGTAGATTATCCTTGTAACCAAGGTCGATCCCCTCCTCTATATGCTTACCCAACTAGCCCTGTTTGGGCACCTCGCTTAACGACTGCTCATGCTTGTCGAGTTCGGCCTTATTGTCAAGAATCCAACAGCTCTTTGCAGTTAGGCCCTTTTGACCTTCTAGCTTTCTTCCCTGCCAGCATTGTGAACCAACATTGTTCCAATTACTTAGGAGGAGAAGGCCCTATGAACTGAAATCAACAGAATTTAGACGCTTGAAATTAGTGGCTCCACTACTACTTAAGGTCCTAATGGAAAGCCATGGTGTCGTAAGCCTTGAACGCTACAAGCAACCAACACGAGTCAAGTCTGGCCACCAAAAAGCTCGGGACCAACCTCAGGCCTATCACAGTTGTAATAGAACTACATGGATTTTGTGATAAAGTGATGGTAAAATCAGTTCCTCACACACAGGCAAGGCACTCCAAAGATTAAAAAAACCCGTGATTTCCCACCGAGGCACCCACCATTAGAAAGCTCTATCAGGCACCCTTGGCACTACAACATCCAACCGTATAAAGGTGGTACTCTTGTTGTCCGACTTAATGAAAACTCATCAGTACTAACTCTTGAAGTGTCAAAATAGGATTATGTGTCTGAGCACCAACTCTGGAAGGCCTCCTTTCAAGTTCGAGATCATCTCTCCGAGGTGAAGGTGGGCTATCTCTCTGTGGCTAGTGCACCCGCTTTCCCCGCCCCTATGTTTCGCCCCTTATTGTAGTCGCTTGCTTCATCATTCCTGCATTGTTAGCACCTTCGGTCCTAGCTCCTCTTTGCCTTTGCCACCATCAGTTTTACCCACCATCAACTCCTTCATTCTCATCGTTGCCTAAGGCTTTCCCTCGATGCCTAACATCAACCTCCCTTTCTCTTATTCTTCCACCTTGCTCACAATAGCCCGACCAAACATTGTCATGACTTGCACTTCCTAACCACATTCGGTTGTACTCCTTCATGCCTCTTCTTCTCCCTTCTACCATCAACCTCACCCTCACCCCTTCTGCCTAGGCTCGGCTTCCCCTGTCCTTTTACTCTCTCTTTGCCCATCTCTCCCTGGATCTTGGTTCTTCATTGGTCATCTCTTAAGCCCACCATTTTTATATATGTATTGAATGAAGAAGAAAAAGTGTGAAGGTGAAAGACTTTGAAACCCTAAAAGAGAATTACAATTGTTCCTTTTATATGGGTCGCTCATGATTTGTCACGCCCCGAAATTTTATTATTTCCGGAGCGTTGACGCTGAATAGATGGAAATCAGAGAAAATCTTATTAGAAGTCTCCCAAACGGTCAATTAGTGTATGCATTAATATATCCCAAAATACATCAATATCTGACACAGTGGCCCAAAACTTTTATGCAATTCAAAACTTTCTCCAACACGGAGTTTCAAAATTTAAAACCTAAGTAATATCAACTTGTCTTAGTTGTTACACTTAAATGTCAATACTAACTCTAAAATAAGGCAGCTAACTCTTGGTTACATAGCTAGCCCTTCAAATTCAAAATCACACCTATTGATCACTTGAAAGGAAAAACAACAAAGGAATGACCCAAATGCCCAGTAAGGTTGCCCAAAGGACCAATCAAACAAAAGCAAAGATATCTAAGAAGCAAAATTTTGGAAGCACAAAAGTTTCAACGAAATAGATATCAAATCAAATTTCAAATGTCAAATTATATTTGAGTATAAAGACAGATACAAAAGTTTCAAAGGAATGGACATCACCAAATTTCAAATGTCAAACTATATCTGAGTATAAAGACAGATACACAAGTTTCAATGGAACGGATATCAAACCAAATTTCAAATGTCAAACTATATCTGAGAACAAAGACAGACACAAACGGAATGGGCATCAAACCAAATTTCAAATGTCAAATTATATCTGAAAGACAAGATTTCAAAGGCACACCAGTTTTGACTGAACAGAGGTCAAACCAAATATCAAATGCTAAAATATATCTAAGTACGGAGACAGACACTAGAAAGTCATTCAGAAAGTGGTCACATACGTCATTATTAACACACGAGGCCGATTCAGAAAGTAAGATCACGATCTCTAACTCAATTCCCGCTGAGTTAGCCCACGTTTCAATCTACATAGGTAAATCAGAAATAAGTCATATACACTGTAACATGGCTCATAGAGTTACCAATACAAAAATCTCAAAATAACCGTTACCAAATATCGGACATGTCAAACAATATCCAAAGTTTACGAAATAATGATAACCATTAATCACTGAAACAACGATATCAATATGGCAAATTTGGAGGTCAAACAAATTCGACGGAATTTGATTCCCACAAGTCATAGTATTGAGAACAAGTTATTCATAATAAAGTTCAAAACAAAGGGAGAAGAAAAATTATTTAACTCAATTCGAAGAAGTTCAGATTTTAAAAAGAATTAAGCACTTCTATGAACGATTGGTCCATCGCTGATTCAAATTTAAAAAATAAACACTTACTTTAATCAAGCCTTAAAGACAAGAAAACCTCAAAGTACCGCTCTAGTACTAAAGGAGCTTCTCAAGCCTTCTATTCTTTCTATCTCCTCCGCAAAGGAACAAGGAACCGAGAACAAAAGGACTAAAAGAAAACAAAGAGGCCATTTATATAAAGGTAAAATTTATATTATTCATTAGAAACAAAACAAGTTGCATTCAACTCAATACTATAGCCGTGAAAATGCCTTTCCCAAAATTGTAAGGTTCCATTCGACCGAAAACACCTTTAATTCGATCAAAAACACCTTTAATTCGACCAAAAACACTTTTAATTCGACTAAGAATAGTTTAATATTCATTCGACCGAAGTTACTGTTCATCGGGCTCGAAGTTACTGTTCATCGACTGAAAACTTCTGAAACTTTTTTTTGGTAATAACTTAACACAAGAAAAGAAAATTTTGGGGTATTACATGATTGAATCATTGCCATCCATTTCATATCCACAAGTAACCTTATCCATTTTTTAGATAATCAATGTTAAAGTTATAAAAGACATGCAGTTTCCATTTTCGTTTTTTTCCCAAGCTTTTCCATGCCGCATCAGCAAGTTTGCATGTGCTATGCGTCCTTGGCCTTTGGTGTATACTACATGGTCTCTACCTGCCCTTTTGGTCTCTTGTCTCTTTGGGAGCTCTTTGCTCCATAATCTCTAATGTTGTGCTGAGTGCTACCATGCCCAAGCACTGTGTCTACTTTATGTGCCATCGGTAATATGCCTGTCTCCGTGACCGAGCACCGTGATGCCGACCACGCCCGAGAGCCGTCTCTGCAGTAGGCTCCCGCGACACTGTACCCATTATCTGCACTTTACAGGCTGGACTTATTCTGACTAGGTTTGGGACTTTCTATTTCAGGGAGAGCCACTAGGTTGGTTGAATCAATCAGCTAGGTTGCACCAAAAATTTTAAATTTGCAAAATTATCCAGCCGATAATATCCAGGTTTTCGATGACTCAGCAAAATGGCACCAAGTCTCACATGCCCGAGAACCCACTTCATGCACCGAATCCAAGCGCTCCACTGAAACATCATCCAGATTAGGCTGACCGAAATCAATCACCATCTCGGGATCCTCACTACCGACAACTCTATCAGGTAAGAAGTTATCTACTGCCCGGTAAAACTCTCGACTAAATAAGTCGATGAAGCAGATGAAGGTGAACAAATTCACAAATACACCATCAACTTCAGAAACTAAATCCCCCTTGGTTCCGCACTATGAGAGGAATTTGTACCATACACCAACTTAGCTCCGTCAGGCACATCTAGGATCATCAAACGAGTACTTCTTTTCCTACTAGTATTGGAAAAAGCACGAAGCTCTGCTATAAAGAAACCCTGTGCAAGTTGCCTAATCATCGCAATTTGCTCATTGATGGTACAACGCAAAAAGAAAATTCAAAACTAAGGCGAACATGCCCCAGTGGAACTCGACAGTCCACAACAACATGACCAATTACCTCACACTGAAAGCACACACGAACGACCTTTTACTAGAGCTTGAGTTCGTAATTGCAACCGTGCATATGTTGGATAAAGACACCCGAGATAAGAGGATCATTTAACACAACACGTACAAGCACGAAACAATCTTGGTCACGTTATCGTGTAGGTGACCAATCAACCTCCGGCAAATCCCCAATAACAATATATCCATAAAGAGAACCCACATTCGTGACACCAACAGTTCACCTGGGCACCTTCTAGGGACTATCTTAAAGCACACGTTCCATAACTACCCGCTTTGTGAAACAGAAAGAGAACAAACCCTTTTAGATTCCAAAAATCATCAACCACCCTTTGCAAAAGACTATAAGAAACAAATTATAATCAATAATCCTACCAATCAGGGTACTTTCTAACAGCTGACCCTGGCCAACCCCGTCCACAAATGAATAAGTACTAGCTCACCATACCTTGCTAGTTGGTCAGAGGCAACCAAATGGAAGCCAAACTAACAGACACCATAGAGCGTGAACAAACCAAAACGCCAGAAACAAACCCAACCACAAAAAAAATGACTAGATATGAACAAAATCAGGCAATAAAGACAAAGCAAACCAACGCTCAAACCCGACCACAACAAGATAACACTTAGGAAGAGCACCACAAAAAACTCACAACCAAAGGAAGAAGGAGAAGCTCTATCACACTAAAAATTGCCTCTTGAACTGTGTTTTCTAAGCTCCACATTAAAAGCTGCCATGAACCTAAAAGTCATAGGCCTAATAACAGATACCAAGATCTTTAGAGACATAGTTAGGGGCAGACAAAGTAGAAAAAGTTGTTAAGAAAAAGAAAGGCTTGCCAACAAACAAACCTGAGCCCGTTATAGACTCAAGCCCTAAGCTCAATATATAGAGGCCGATAGTATTTACTGTAGTGGGTTATCCTATTAATAAAAATTATATATTATAGTAGACAATATGTTCTCGTACATTAATTGTCCTAAAAGCTCACAGCAATATAAATCATGCTTAATACCAATTCTCACATATAACATAAAAAATACATTTTTTATTGCATTTTAGCGTGCAAGTATGTGTTGTTAAAAACCTGAGTTATCTGATTAATAAGTATAAGAATGTATATTAAGCTAAGCAATGACATGAACATACAAGCAATGATAGCCAAATTCGTACTATTATATTTGTGGGACAAACCTCTTGTGTGACTTTAGTTACTATCGTCTATGACTTGCACAAGTTACGAAATTCACGTGCACCTAATATTTTCCGAGCATTTAATGACGCATGTTGTGCTGCGATTGATTACAATACAAAACAAGTTCCTAGCTACATGGCCAATTTATTATCTTCTCGAACTACAATTATATCACTCTAAGAATATGGTACTCTTAAAGTTGTTTTCCCATCCCATCCCAATCATACCTTTACCTTTATGTTATAAGAACCAAGGCCGGCATCACCCAAGGAATAATTGAATAGGTAGCTTGATTGGGTTGGGTTGGGTTGGTAGGTCATGCAACTTAGTATAATCCTTAATTGATGCCAACATTTTTCGTAGATGAAAAGGGAGGAAAAGAAAGACCTAAGATATCATTTCATTATACTCCATGTGACTATGCTTTGCGTTCCACTTATATTGAGGTGTTTCCCAAGCATTTTTTACATCAACGTGAATTATTATACATCTGTACTACCTTTAAAAGTATGATTCTTATAAATTATTTTATTCCGTTTTTGTACTTCGTTAATCACTCCAATAATAATCCTACCCTTTCAAAAATACTATTATTAATTACTAATTTTATAATCATTTCCAGTTTTATCCTCCGTTAGTTATTCCAATGACAACCCTACTCTTCCCTAAATAGTTTTTTTTGTAATATAAAAGTATGAATCTTGTAAATCATTTTATTCCGTTTTTACCCTTCGTTAATCACTCCAATAACAATCCTACCATTTCATAAATGTTATTATTAATTACCAATTTTGTAATCATCTCCGATTTTATCCTCCGTTAGTTATTCAATTGACAACTCTACCCTTCCCTAAATAGTTTTTTTTTTTGTAATGCGTTTGGTGAACATTAGGTCATCAATTTAATCTAAACTTACATTTACATAGTGGGAAACAAAATGTGTGGTTGCAAAAAATATATTTGTGTGTGTGTGTGTGCGCGCTACCTATAAAAGTATAAATGTTGTAAATTATTTTTGGACGATTATGTTCTCCGTTTATTACTCCTTTTTAAATTTTGATGAAATTAAAAGAACATCGGGTAATGAATCTATTCCATATATTGGAAAATAAAAAGTTTGATGAGAAAGAAACACAGAATAAAGAAATTCTTATATTATTATCTTTTTAATTTGGTTTAAATAAAATAAATATTAGCTATTGAACTGGTTAATGAGAACTGTGATTTTTTTCTTGCATTTTTCGGTTAGCAAACAATTAACCAATTGAAAAACTAGAAAAAAAAACAAAATAAAGAAAATGAAATACATGAAAAATCAATTAAGAAACAAAAAATTGTTGGTAAAAAAAATTCGAAAGGGTTAAATATGCCAAAAAAAAAGGCTTAAATATTATGCCAATTTGAATTAAAAATATATTCAGTTATTGCAGTTAAAGACCGAGTGTTTTGCACAAAAAACGAAAGAGGGTTAAATATGAAATGTAAAGCACATGGTCTTAAAAATTACAAATCTTAACCATAAACCAATTTAACAGATTACAAAAATAAAGATATAGATTCATGCTTTTAATTTCTTCATTTGCTTTTACTTTCAGCAGTACCATCTAACATATCTTCAATTCAGAAGCCCACAAAGAATATTTTTAAACATTGAACTGATTACAATTGTGAACATCAAATATACATTTCTTAAAAAATAAGTCTCAAAATAAATAAGAACATAATTGAATTACATTCTTTTGATCCCAAAAAAGATAATAATATAAACTCAAACATTACTCTCGGCAATATTTATGTGCAACGCACGTGCTTTATACTAGTTAATGATAAAAGTCTCTAATAATTAGCGTGAGTAGCCCAAAGGCTTAAAAACTTACATTTAACTCTAACAATTTTGCTTTTCGTTCCACTTCTGTTGCGGTGTTTGCCAAACAATTTTTTGACGTTAACATGAGTTATATATTTATGTTAAATTTTATATCTAATAATTAGCATGAGTATCCAAACGGCTTAAAGACGTACATTTAACTCTAACCTGTTTTCCTTATGATTGTTCCTTTGACAGTACTAGCCTATTATGAGTCAATGGCTAAAATTGGTGGTATTATATGGTTTAGGCTGAACTAGGCCAATGTGAAGTAAGGCAGCGGGACTGTTTGATAAAATTAAAATTTAAGTGTTAAAAAATTAAGTACTGAATTTCTAAAATTGAAAATTTTAAATGACTAAATTTTTACTGAAAAATAAGTTAGATGTTTGGTAAACCAAAAGCAAATGTCTGAAAATTAATCCATTTACAAAATTATTCATTTTACCAAAACTAATGCGTATATTTTATATTTTCATGATTTTTGTTTTGTCAAAATCGTGTTGTTGTTGGTGGCATCGGTAGTAGCATTGGAATAATAATGGTGGTGGTGGTGAAGGCAGCGTTGTAAAAGTGACGATAGTGGTGGTGGTGGTGCATGAAGACGTGTTGTTTGTAATTATAGTGGTAACAGTAGGCAACGATACGACGGTCGTGTCTTTAGTATGGTGGATATTTACATAGTTTTGACGGACATGGATGCGGTAAAGGTGGCAGTGTCCTTGTGGTGGAGGTGGCCGTGTCCTTGTCCTGGTAGTCATGCCTAGGTAGTGATAATTGTGGTGGCCGGTGATAGCAAAAGAAATACTAGTTGTGGTGGTGGTTTTTAGTGTGGTAAAGGCGGTATTGCGAGCAAATTATTTGAGGCGATATCATGGTGGTAATTATTGTTTTTATGTAACATTATGTTCAACGACTTTTAACTATCTCACTAAAATTAAGTGATAAGCATTAAGTTAGTCCACCCTATCTTAAACTTTTAGTCTATTTTTTGTAAGAATTTATTTTTTAAGTGATACAACTTTAAGTAATTATCAAACACAGTTGAAGACTTTAAGTTTTAAGTGTTTAGTTGCGTTATCAAACACACCCTACAACTTGAATTCGTTCTGACAGGTCTTAATCAACTTAACTAAAGAAAAAAAATTAAAAAGTAGGTTGGGTTGAGTTTACCTTTCCAAAGCAGACATATAATTGACAAAACGATACGAGTTTCAAACTTGAATTAACAGTCATGTGTGATGTATATAAAAAAGCTAGCCATTTGTAAATAGATTAAGGGTGTGTGTTGACAACATTGTAGTTTTTAGTTTTGATTTTCTAAAAAATAAAAACCAAAACTAGTTGTAGTTTTTGTTTTTTCCTTTAAAAGTAGATATTTGATAGATCAGTTTTGATTTTTTTCTAGTTTTTGTTTCTTTAAAGAGGTTTCTTTATGTTCCTTCTTTCCCAAAACACCAGTTTCTATTACCAATAACTAACACCATCATGCCACAGTATCACCGCCACCCATAGCCAGTAACCACCACCCATCACGACCAATCACCAAAATCACGACAGCGTTACTTCTAACCAAAAACCAGATCTGATGAGATCGACGACAGTGACGAATGACGTGGTCGACGGTAGTGGCGAGATCGACGATGGGTGGTTGGGAGTGGTGAAATCGACGGCGTCGACGTTGGTTGATAGTGGTTGTGATGTTGTCTAATTGAGGTGTTATCCGATTGTGATGTTGTCCGATATTGATTGATCATCCGCAGTTATAGCGGCGTGCTTAGTAGTTAAGATGGTGGTGTTGATGCTTAGTGGTTAAGATGGTAGTTGCGATGTTGTCTACTTGGGTGATGCGATGCAATGGTGAAGCAGATTCGAGTGTTGGCGATGGCGGTGGGGTGGCGGCGGCGAGGTAGATTTGCTAGTGGCAACGACTAGATTGTAGCAGTAATGTAAGAGATCTGTTGGTGTGACAGCGGTACGGTGGTGACGGTGGGATAGATCTGTGGTGGCACCACAGTGGGGTGGTTGGGGCAGTGGCCGGGTAGTGACGGTGGTTGGCTGCTGGTGGTAGTGGTGGTGAGGACTTAGAGGGTAAGTAGTGGTTGTGATGAAAGTAATGAAATGAAATGAGTTTTTTAAAATATGGATAATAAATTACTTCTCAAAACAAAAACTAAAACTAAAAACCCAAAACTCCAAAATTGAGTTTTCAAAAACAGTCCCGTTTAAAAAGTGGTTTCCAAAACTGAAGATAAAAAAAGCTAAAATTGTCTATCAAGCGGTTTTTTTCTCTCTAATTTACAAAGTTAGAAAAAACTAAAAACAAAAATTCTATCAAACACTACCTAGATTTGGTAAATCCATTTGGTTAGGTAAGGTGGCTCAAAGTGCACAAATTCGGGTGATGGCGTGTGCAACCACCACAACTTGCCAGGCAAAAACTTACCTAAAATATGGATGAGGGCTGCCGGAAGTCCGCTGAATTTAGTCTGCAACGGACTAATGGCAACAACGACAATTGATGTGGCAGCATATTTACCAGAGTTATAGCACGTCATTGCGTATTATTCTGGTAATAGTCGCATATGCTTTGACATTAGGACTTGCTTAGAAAAAGAAATCCGATTCACTACTTGGCACTTTAGTTTCTGTATTAAGCAAAAAGGTCGACCAAATCTATATTTATACTACTTATAAAAGTATGAATCTTATAAATCATTTTATTTCATTTATGCCCTTGGTTAATCACTCCAATAACAATCCTACCTTTCATAAATATCATTATTAATTACTAATTTATAATCATTTTCAGTTTTGGCCTCCGTTAGTTATTCCAATGACAACTCTACTCTTCCCTTATTAGTTTTTTTTTGTAATGTGTTTAATAAACATTATGTCGTAAGTTTAATCAAAACCTACATTTACACAATCGGAAACAAAATGTTTCGTTAACCACTCCAGTAACAATCCTACCATTTCATAAATACTATTATTAATTATTAATTTTGTGTTTATTTTCGATTTTATTCTCTGTTAGTTCTTCCAACGACAACCCTATCCTTCCCTAATTAGCTTTTTAGTAATGCGTTTAATGAACATTATCATAAATTTAATCTAAACCTACATTTAAACTTTGGAAACAAAATGTGTGGTTACAAAAAATAATTTTTTGGTGTGTGTGTACTACCTAAAAAAGTATGAATATTGCATATCATTTTTGGACGATTATGTCCTCCGTTAATTACGTCAATTAAATTCCTACCCTTCTTTTATTACTCCATTTTAAATTTTGATGAAATCAAAAAAATATTGGATATAATTAATCTATTCTATACCTTAGAAAATGAAAAGTGTGATAAGAACGAAAAACAAAACAAAGAAATTCTTTTATTATTCTATTTTTAATTATTTAAAATTAAATAAGCATTAGATATTGAGCTGGTTAATGAGAACTGTAATTTTTTTCCTGGCATTTTTAGGTTAGAAAATAATTAATTAATTAAAAAATTGAAAAATAAAAACAAAATAAAGAAACTGAAATATGTGAAAAATCAATTAAGAAACAAAAAATTGTTGAGAAACAAAAACAGAAAAACAAAACAAAAAAGGGTTAAATATGTATAAAAAACAGGGCTTAAATATGGTGCGAATTTTTACTAAAATATGTTAGGTTATTACAGTTGAAGACCGGATATTTTCATTTCTTATTGATGAAATGCAAAACATCTGATCTTGAAAATTATAAATCTTAACCATAAACCAATTTAACATATTACAAAAATAAAGACTTAGATTCATTCTTTCAATTTCTCTATTTATTTTTATTTTCAGCAGTACCATCAAACATTTATTCAATCCAAAAGCTTACAAAGAATATTTCCAACACTAAATTGATTATAGATTTATTCTAAAACAAGTCATGAAAAAGATAAGAACATAATTAAATTATATTATTTTGATAAAAAAAATAATTATATCATCTCAAACATTACTCGCGACTATGTCTACGCGCGTTGTACGTGCTCTGTACTAGTACCATTAAAAATACCAACTAAAGATTTGTAGCAACAAAAGTAGTTGATTAAGGTTATCAAGTTTCTTACATATACAACCAAGAAATGTTAAAAGAAAAGAGGAAATGCTTTAAGAGCAATACCATTTGCAAAGAAAAGTTTGTTCATTGTTTAAAGGTTTCTTGAACCACTCCTTCCAACTATTTTTTTCTTTCACAACACATATACTCTGCCTCTCTCCCTGTCTTGGGTACCTACAAGACAACATACATCGCTCTCCAAGACCGAGTCCTAAATAGTCCATCCAATCTTTAGACCGTCTCCCTTCCTTTCTTCAAGTGGGTTTACTCCGTAAGTTGAGTCTCTTGCAAATCCCAAAAAACCATGTTTCATAAATTTGAAATCTACCAACCTTACCCCCTGATGATTTGTTTTACCATTTCATTAGATTAGTGATCAAGTTCTAAACTTTTTCTTTTGGGTGTATATAAACCATCTGATCAAATGGGGACAAATGGGTGTTTGCAGTTGACTAGTTTGCAGCAGTGGCCTTAAAATGGACTCTCAGGTCTTGGTTGCTCTTGCTCTATCTCTTGTGGGTGGCTTCAGTACTTCTCTAGGTCAGCCATTCAAAATTTATGACTCCCTCTGTTTCATAATAATCCCAATAATCCTCCCTTTGACTTATTGCGGATCGTTAGAATAAAATTTGAACATGTCAACAATGACTTGCATCAATGGTTTTGCCCTAGTATGACTAATCAGGCAATACTTATTTTGATATGTGATGACTGTATGATTTCTATTGAATGTTTACATGTTTGAACTCAATCCTAGGAATTTACCAAATATTATGAAAGGGAGGCAGTATGTACAAATGGGTTTGATTTTAAGTATTGCATTTTCTTATTTGTTTTTGTTTACTTGAAAGTTGTTTCAGGCTTTTTTTTCCTGGTATTATATACCAAGTAAATGTTCTACCAGTCCCTTAACATGCATTTTAGCCCCAATTTCTTATTTTTATAGGTTGATATTCTATTTCCAATTTGAAGTGAGAGTAGAGGTTTTAGTTGAACCAGTGAGGGTCTGGGTTAATTTAATAGTTACAGTATGTTCCAGAGTGACTCTTTTGCTGATCGTAATAACCTTAAGGGATGACAAAAGATGCATTCTAGTGACAATTTCTACCCTTTTTGTGACAAATGAGAGGGTCGTCATTGTGCATAAAAGGATATTCAAAATTCCCCATCTTCTGGGCCACGTTTTTTGTGGATACTGAATACTGATAAATGTGAACCTTGAGAGCGTTTCTTCCAATTAGCTCGTCATTTTAAGTTTCTTGCATCATATTGTACTGTATTACGGTTATGCATTATGGCATAAATGTGCAATTGTACCCAAATTTGTAGAATATGTAATTGTGTTTACTTCACCATATATATAGAGTGATGGGAATGAAACTCGCACTGTTGTGTGCCTCTAAAACTCGAATTAGGATTTGAAAAGAATGCTTTTCTAATGTTTGTTCTGAGTGATGTTGGTGGACTCTTGATCAGGATGTTTTCCTAGTTCCAATATTTATTTGGAGGCTTTTGATTTGAATATTCGGTTCCCTACTGTTTTCAGATGGTGGAGTGTCTCGTTGTTAGATTCATAATATGACAAAAATAATTTCTTATATCTTTACGAGAGATTGTAATATGCACGACTTTGTAGTCATACTTTTATGTTGCTTGTTTCCAAACTAACAGTACAGACTGGATATAAGTTCCTTAACTCTTGAGACTTGACGTCTTTTTAGTAGTAATTTCGAAGTGCATTATACATATATATATATATATATATATATATATATATATATATATATATATATATATACTAGGAAGCACCGGTGCGGCACTTAGGGTGAAGCACCGGCACCGGATACGCGTCGGGTGCGGGTTCGCCTTGGGTGCGGCACCGGTGCGTGTCAGGTGCGTGTCCACCATTTATTTATTTATTTTTTAATTTCTTAAATCCCGGGTGCGGATCGGGTGCGTATCGGTTCAAATCTGTGACCACCGGCCACTCCAGCGACACCGGCAAGGACTTTGACGAGAGAGGACACTGGAAAGAAGAAGTAGAAGCAGCAGAACAAGGAGAAGGACTTACTGGCGACGGCATGCGGCGACGGCGACGGAGTGCGGCGTGCAGCCAGATTGAAGAAGACGCTGGTCGATACTCTCGATGTTGGAAGCTGCCGGCCTGCTTTCTTTTAATTAATAGTGGGAAGCTGAATTTTGACTTTTGACTCTTGACAAAATATTTGTTAATTTATTTTAAGTACCCATTGTTAAATTATTACATAAATCACCCCCAAGTACTTCAAAGAAATAAAAGTGATACCACATAAAAACTTTATTCTTTTCAAATTTATGATTTTAATATTTATAAAACAGCCCATTAAACTTAACAAATTCTCACTGAAAGCTTTAAAATTTATGAAAGGGCCATTAAACTTAAAACCTCACTACTTTGTTTGGAATATTAATATCTTTTAGAAATCAAACATACATATTATGATTATTGAGATTTAAACTGTTTAAAAATTTAATACTAAGTGTATATAATTAAAAAAATATTTATAAAATTTGCCGTATCCCCGCCGCACCCATATCCTAAAATTTTCAAAAATGCCGCATCTGCGTATCCGCACCCGTGTCGTATCCGCACCCGCATCCGTGCTTCATAGTATATATATATAGGGCAAAATGAGATAAGTTGTCCGCGCGATCAGGCTGTCCATCTGGCCGGATGGACGGGTTAGATTTCGTCGTCCACTACATTATATAGCAGACGACGAAAAAAAGGGTAAAAAATAAATCTGGACCATTCACATTTCACGCGTGAACGGCCAGATTGCGCGGTTTACTTATCTCATTTTGCCCGGGCGAGCAATGGATCAGCTCCCATATATATATATATGGACGGCTAGATCATATGGGCAACTTATCTCATTTTACCCACGCGAGTAATGGATTAGCTTCCACACACACACACACACACACATATATATATATATATACACACACACACACACTATCTCCAGGGGAAGTCGAATCCCGGTTGATCTACTACCAGAAATTCAATACGTAATCTCAGCAAAAATTTTGCCTAGACAAGATATGCCTAATCAAAGCCCAAAGATCTATGAATTAGCCCACGCTTGACTAGCCAAGCAGACAAATGACCCTGCATCTATATATGGGAGCTGATCCATTGCTCGCAGGGCAAAATGAGATAAGTTGCCCGTGCTATCTGGCCATCCATATATATATATATGTATGTATATATACATGCTTAGAGAGACTAAATGTTGCACCCTTTCATGATTCACTCCTTAATTGATGCTAAGGAGTGCATGGCTGACAGATTGGGTGTGAATAAGGATAAGGATTTGGATTTGCAATATCCTGTATATTGTAGGTCGAGCCATTGAGCTCTGCTGGCAGGATTCTGTTATGCTTTTGGCTCAGCTCATAAGGACTACCCAAGGCCTACAAATCCTTGGGTTGGCTCGGTCAGACTGGGGGTTGGCTTGCTCGAGTTTCAGCCTAGTCAGGTTGCCTTGCCCATGCAACTTTAATGCATACCAACTGGCATATAGACAAAGGGAAAGAACCTTGTTTATTGTGGTAAAGCTAGTGGTGGAGAAAAAGCTAATTTAGTACTTAGATAAGGAAACATGATGGCAAATCACACTCTACTTGCTCTATCTCTGTATTTATAAGAAAGCTAAAGAATTTCATTGTGCCATCCACCTTGTTAATGCTGCTAGAGTTCCAGCATCTTAGTTATCGAATTCGATAGAGTTTGTTGGCGAACCAGTTGTCTTCACTAGATAAGCTTGGCTACTTTTAAGTTCCATAATATTTAGATTAAAAGGCTTAAGCTGTTAGAGAAAAGGTCTCAACAATCTATTCTTGCTTAACAGTCCCCCTCACAAGTACCCGATTTTACATGGAGAGACGAACCAATTTGAAACAAATCAAGATGCACCACCAAAAAGTGCATAAATAAACTGAATGCAAATTGCACTATTATAGAGGGGAGACTGAATATGCAATATAGACTATGTTACATGGACTCTTCAAAATGCATACATCTAATAGGATATGCCACTATGAACACTATCTTATAGTATTCCAGTCTATGTTACATGGACTCGGTACAAGTGTCTGGATCGGATACGTGTCCAAGTGTCGGACTCGTCTAATTTTGAAAACGCAAGACACGGGGACACGGCAAAATGTTCATATTTACTATTGTTTTTTAGTTATTTCGAAGGCAAAAAGGTGTTTTATGTGATGCATTTGGTTTTAATTGACAACTTATCTCCACTCAAAGCAACTACTAATTAAACAAAAGACTATAAGATAGTATCATAATGACATATCCTATGAGATGTGTCGGACACATATCCCATACCCATGTCCAAGTGTCGAGTATCCGACACGGATACTTCACGCAAAACCAAAGAGTCCATGTAACATAGATTCCAGTTAATTTGTTATTGCTTTGAGATGAGACAAGTTCTCAATCAAAACGATATGTCTCACATAAAACACCATTTTACCTAGGAAACTACTAAAACATAATAATAGATATGAACAATTTGTCGTGTCCCCTTGTCTTGTGTTTTAAAAGTTAGACAAATCCGACACTTGGACACATATCCGACCCGGACACTTGTACCGAGTCCATGTAACATAGAATATAGAAGAATTGAATCCAAGACCTTGCGAAACGAGATCTCTGATGCCATATTAAATTTATGCTCTATAAGCTTAAGTTGTTAGAGAGTGGGCCAGCTATGTATATCTTGCTTAAGAACTACCATATCCTTTTTAACAAAGGAGCTGAGATAGGGAAGTTTCAAGGCTCATTCTCGTGAAAATGAGGAAGGAAAGGGCATTGGGCAATGGGCATGCCTATCAAAATCACCTCTGTTAGGTGATGGCTGGACCATTATAGGAGTACATTTCTTGTTCCACCTCTGCTTGTATCTGGGTTCCTCCTATACTTGTAAAATGAAAAAATGGGTTTCTTGCTCTACCATGAATTTGTAGATGATTCCTAAGAATAATAAGCATTTATGCCACCTGTAAGCAATTTTTTTTGTCCTTTTATGATATGATGATATCCTTTTTCTGCTATCAAACTAATTACACAGTATCATTGTTGAACATTTTAGGCGGTTTTGCTTAGAAGGTTTTGAATCTTCATTAGATGGGTTGGGATCTTGTGTTTTTGCAAGGGATTAAAAATACATTTTCTCTTTATTGGTGACAGTAGGTTGTTTTGTTTTGTAAAACGTATGGTTAACATCATTTTTCATTTTTTGGCAAGAAGTTTTTGAGTCGAAGAATAAATCGTTTAAACTCCAAAGCTGCCAACTAATAATAAATGATATAGGTGTTATCTTTTATGAACTTGGACAGCCGTATGGTTTAAAAGAACAGATTTTCAAAATGGCTGTTAGAATCTTACGTATTAACTGTTTTCAGTTAAGCATGTTAAAAGACAAATTTATCCCTTAAAAATGTGCAGAACTAAACAACGTTTTTTAAAGCTTCTTGACGAACCACAATCTTCTCGCTGAAAGTTACGCGGACTTGGTTGTAGCTGTGACAATAAGCCAATATAAAGCGAGGACTTGGTTGAGATGGCGATGTGACTCACTATGGCTGTAGCTATGTTACATGGACTTGGTACGAGTTCGGACTCGGATACATGTCCAAGTGTTAGATTCGTCTATTTCTCAAAACCCAAGACATGGGTACATGTTAAAATATTCCTATATATTATTGTTTGTTAGTTATTCCTTAGTTTACATGGTGTGTTATGTTATTCATATCGTTTCAATTTAAAACTCAAATCATCTGAAAGCACTAACGAACTAAAAGAAGCACTCACAATATAGTGTTCTAAGTGACATATATTACGGGATGTGTCTGTCACATATCCCATACCCATCCGACACAGGCACTTCACGCATTTTGAAGGGTCCGTGTAACATAGGGCTGTAGTGCAGACGAGAGACCACACCACATCATGCTCTTTGTAGTTGTCTAATCATATCTAAATGTAAGACATAAATAGACCGAAAAAATGATTAGGATCTGAAACTAGAGTCCTTGGATCTTGCCCATATCAGATGACATAGAAAGCCTGCATTAAGGATATCACAAATTCAATCCCCCCACCCCCAACTTTATATAAAGTATACTGATGGTAAATATTCTAGAAATTTCATAGCTTGCCTCCTCTAATCTTGCCCCACATCGGAGGAAATAGAAAGCCCACATCAAGGATACCGTAGTCCATAACTCCACAACTTTATATAATTATGCTAACGGCAAATACTCTAGAAATCTCGTAGTTTGCGTCGCTTTGTTTTTTAAAATCTGAAATTAATAGTTGACATTTTGCAATCACCATAAGCGTATGGCTTTTCACCAAAAAGATTATCAGTCAAAGGTTTACCATATAATGAACAAGTTGTAAAGGAAAGTTGTATATTCTTAATGCATGTTTTCTGGATTTTGGTAGCCAAGTTTCTTCTAACCTTTTTGTTTGTCCTTTCTGTTCTTGTACCATTTGCATGAACATATAAGAAATTGGTGATGAGACCGATCACCTTCTGTTGCTGGCATGTTATCACCCCAATGTTGAAAGTACAGAGAGATTGATTCGTATAAAAAAATTGCTTTGGTCAAATTTGTACATACTTCCAGTGATTTTGTGGTGGCTTTGAGGTTTCGATGATTAGAGAATAGTAGTTTTGGTTCCAGAATCTGATCATACGGGTTTACTTGGTAATCAGGTGCACTTGTTGTAGTCCTTGCTGAGGCTCCAAATTTGAAGATACTGGGGCTCTTACAGGTAATTCGTAAGGACTCAACTCTCTATTGTTCTATGTTACATGGACTCGGTACAAGTGTCCGGATCGGATACGTGTCCAAGTGTCGGACTCGTCTAATTTTGAAAACGCAAGACACGGGGACACGGCAAAATGTTCATATTTACTATTGTTTTTTAGTTATTTCGAAGGCAAAAAGGTGTTTTATGTGATGCATTTGGTTTTAATTGACAACTTATCTCCACTCAAAGCAACTACTAATTAAACAAAAGACTATAAGATAGTATCTTAATGACATATCCTATGAGATGTGTCGGACACATATCCCATACCCATGTCCAAGTGTCGAGTGTCCGACACGGGTACTTCACGCAAAACCAAAGAGTCCATGTAACATAGCTATTGCTTAAGGGGTCTTCTTCTTTTGAGGATGCCAGTATGTCGTCAGATCCATCTCCTAGAAATTAGGAACCAAAACTTAAACAATAAATGCGCAGATTTTGAGCTCATTAGTGGTGACTGGTGAGTTTTATTTAACCTGTAGGTTTCTTTTATGCAGGGTTTTGCTGCAGGTCTTATGCTAAGTATATCTTTCTTAGATTTGGCTCATAATGCTATCAATTCGATTGGCTTCTTGAAAGGAAATCTTTGGGTGAGCAGTATTTTTCGTGTTATTTAATTTAAACACATCTTGTTCACCACAAATCATACTATATTTGGTAAATAGGTTCGTCTTATTTTGGCAGTTAATCATCAGTTCATCTGTCACCTAGTTCTTTGCAGGTGTCATTTTCTTTGCTATCATTGCCAATTTTATTCCAGAACCAACTCTTGCTCCCATTTCAGATGCTAAAAGTAAAAAGGTCTGTACGATCAACTTGTGGGATGGAGCAAATAGGTTTTTTTTCCCCCCTCCTCTTTTAATTATTACAAATGCTCATTGGTATTTGATACCCTCATGGTTGGGATAAAGAATAATTAGAACACTTGCTCTGCGCTTGAGAACAGAAAAATGGAGATGGAAGAGGAAAGGACACCATGAAAAAGCATCGGCGCCAAGTTTTGTTCAGTGGAATCATTACGGCAATAGGTCTGACTTCTCTGTTTTACCTTCTTAAAAACTAGTTTGCAGATTTATATAAGTCAACATTTGGAGAGAACTTTGTTATTTTCTGGGTGAAACGCACACCCAAGGACCAGTGAATAGTTCACTGGTTCAACTGTTGGGTTGACTGATTAGACCGGGTGTGCCTCAAATTAATCAAAAGGAGAAAAATAGAAAATGAAATCCTTTTTCTTATAAGTACAGTGGGATGTATTTAGAATATACCTACACATAAGTTAACGTGTCAAAAGAGAGGAGCTTATGTTATTTTTGTGTTTTTCTTTGGGGATGGGGTAGGTACTCAATTTCGGGCCTACAAATCAAGTATCTGATATGGTTATTGCGGGACAGTAGCTAAGATTGCTTTCTGAGAAACCTGATTATTGTCAAGTCCACTACAATTTGCTCTCAAAATGAAAGAATAACTACTTATCAAACTAAGTTCAATGGGTAAAATTGGTCAGAAGGAAGTTAAGGCTATTGTTATGGCTTTACTGCATGGGACTCGGTTGTGGAATCAATTCAAGCAGCAGTGGGAAATTGAGAGGGGATGCAAATTGTGTATCCCTTTAAAACGAAAAGCAAAAGTACATGTTCAAGTTTTCTTACCCTGGAGGAACTGCACAACGACGAGAGGTCGTACTGCTGGCACATATTAATCATGAGACCAATGTGAGGTGTCACATTGTGGCTTTAGTCCATCAGGTCAGTAAGTTATTGTTTTATTGGCATGGGACTCATTGGTGAAATGATCTCGAGAAACGGTGGCAAATGGAGAGAGGATGCAAATTATATATTCCTCAATAGTCAAAAGTTGCAAGTTCAAGTTTTCTTACCCTGAAGGGACTGGCACAAAGCTGAGAGGTCGTACAGTTGGCACATATATTGTTAAGTTACTTTCTGCTCTAAAAGCTTAAGCTCGTAAAGAATGGGCCCAACAATGTATATCATGCTTTAACACTCCCCCTGACTGAATGTAGAGAGACATATCAAGGTGCACCACAAGCAAGTGCATAAAAAAACAAAGTGCAAATTGCACTATTATGAAGGGGAACCAAATATACAAGCGGGAACTTCCAAGACCTTACGCAGCGAGAGCTCATACCATGTTAAGTTACCTTCTACTCTAAATTTTAAGCTTGTATAGAATGGGCCCAACAATGTAACCAATTTGAGTTGTCACATTGTGGGGTCAGTCCATCAGGTGAATAGATCATGGGGGACTTTTGTTATTTTTGAGTTTGTTATATACGTGATATGAAACAAGAGTGCCCAATCATGGAGAAGAAGTGGCAAAGGAAGGTTGACTCAAGGGATCTAGACTAAGCTTCTGGGTTTACCAGTATCATAACTTGACTAGTTTAATGTATTGTTTCATCCCCGCTGACAAAGCTAGAATTACAAACAGATGTTGCTGAATAAAATCCATACATATGAATCATCAAGTAAAACTCACACGTGTTTGGCATCATCGAGTCTTAACTTGGTCAGCCTCTTCCTCATCTTGTTATTGAGTTGATTGGATTCTAGTTAAAATATCATGTACATCCATTGTGCTTATCAAGAAAAACAAAAAATTGAAAAAAAAGGGGTACTTCCATGAGAGAATTCTTCTGAATACTAAGATTATGCAGGTGACTGCTTTAGTCCACACTGGTTGCTTCAATTTCTATTCTCTATTGTTAGGTAGTAGATTAGCAATTACAGTAAGGCTGAGATAGCAATCTGTACTCGCAACTTCAGGATCTTTCATGAGCTGTCTGAGCATGCTATAGCTGTAGTTTCCCTCACTGTTCTTCTTTATATTGTATTTTGGGATTGACTGGTAAGTTCAAGCTCTCTGTCTTTCATCTTTAAGTAATCCATTTTTTTGCCAAATATTTGACAAATCTCAGAAAGTAGGGTCCATGTAAGGCCACACCAAAGTCTATTTGTGCCTTATCAATTGTTCCTTGTGAAACAATATATTGAATAGCTCTTTCTGAGTCTTTCTTCTTTTATCTACAATGGTTAGTTTGGGTAGATCCTCACATGTTATTTTTTCCCCTCGTACCAATTGCATTGAAGTAAACTTCTCTTAATCTGTTGTACTAATGAGGTTGGTGAATGCGTGCTTTTATGCCAATAGCACTTTCCAATTCCACAACCCTTAAGTTTACCGCCTCTATCTGTAAGAGGATATAATGTTATTGATCTGGCTAATGGGAATGTTTCTTTGTGTTTTGCTTTAGGCATAAGCTTGCATAATTTTCCGGAGGGGATGGCAGTGTTTCTTGGATCTGTCAAGGTACCTCCAAAGTTGAAACTTCTAGCCATACTGATTCTATTTTAGGGCGCCACGAGAGGAATGATTAAGAGAACTTGAATTATTATGGATGAGATCATGATTTTTTTCAAAAAAAAAAAAATTAGCCTCTGAGGTGCTTTGTTGTGATGAAGCTTATAATTAATTATTCAAACACAAGCACAGTACTGATAATTGCACTTTCTATGTCACATTCAGAATTTGAGTTAATTTACATAATGGCAATTTGTGCAAAAATTATGTTAAGTTCATGTTTGCTGAAAAGGGCGGCCGTGCATGAGTCCCCCGCCATTGTGGGGTCCGGGGAGGGTCTGGAATGTACATGCTTGATCTTTATAGCAGCAAAATGGGCTACATGGGTGTGCTTGCATGAGTCTCCCCTCCCATTCCACTTTTCTTTCTTATTACTTTTCTAGTCTTGGGGAATCAACCAGAACCCAATGAATAGTGCGGGTCTTCGTTCAACTACTTCACTGGCCGAATGGGATTCAAAAGCAGCAAGCCAAACATCGTACTCTGTTGTAGCTTAGTCTATCTTTCCTCATCACTCTGATGCATTGCAAGTTTGCTTGCATTGAATTCCACTCAGAACTCAGTCATTTTGCATGCCATTAGTTCTTTTGATGAAGTACAAAAATCTATGGGTATTCCAGTTTGGAGCTTAAAGTTAAACTTGTTAGTAATGAGTTCTACAAGTTTTGTACGGCATGCTGCTTTCCATTACCAGGTTTATAACATGAATACATCTTGTAACTCAAGACTTTGCCATCCACATCAGAGATTAGCTTCTTGCAAATAGAAAATTAGATGTGATTAGTTACTTGGCTGAAACAGTAAAAATATTTGTATTGAATTTGTAATGATAAAACCTTGCTTGGTTGAACCTGTTGCAATTTGTAATCTTAAAACATTATGTAGTTGAGCTAATAAACAATTTGCAGTACACTTCAGGAATAAATAGCAATTTAAGCCAAAGGTTTTCCCGCACATTTCACTTAGACCTGGTCTTAGTCTTGGCCAACCGAACCCGAACCTACTTAATTTTTCCAATTGAATCCTACCATCCATTGGCATTAAGGATTCAAACAGAATGGGCTTTAATTGTTAGAAGTCCATTGTAATTTCTAACACTTCTGTGTCTGAAAAAGCTTTATTGGATTCTAAAAGTCAAAAGCCAAACGGTAAATCTTTCCACTGAGTCAACTCTGTATTGTCACTGGATGGTAGGGTCCAACTGGAAAAAATTAGTAGGTTGGGTTCAGTTGCCGAAAAACCTAAGACCAGGTCTAAGTGAAACGTGTTGGCAAACCTTGGTATTAAAGTGGTATATAGTCCTATAGGAAAAAACTTGTGATATAGAACTATTTGACGTTTATTTAAGCTTTATCCTCAAGGCACCATAGTTTCTTTCTCTTTTTGCTTGAAAATTTTCTTCTTTTATGTTTATTCTTGCTAGGGTCTTCGTGTTGGTCTCAACCTGGCATTAGCCATTGCTTTGCACAACATCCCTGAGGTATATGTCAGATCCTTTAAAATAGCCATCTACCGTGCACCTTTTGTCTCCCTCACCTGTCGTCCTCAGTCACACCGGTTCTCGTTTTGCAGGGTGTTGCTGTTGCACTTCCTGTCTATTTTGCAACTCAGAGGTAAGAGTTGTTTGAATTAAGTGTATGCGGACATATTTGATACTCCCTCCGTCCCTTACTAATTGATCATCTTTTCTTTTTGGGTCGTCCCACAAAAATTGATAACTTCCAAATTAAGAAAGATTTCGTAGTATGTTTACATATTTACCCTTTTTATACTTTTTTATTCTATTTCTCTCTCCACATTTAACTCTCTACCAACTCATTTTCTCTCTCCTGACCCGCCACTTTACACTTTTTTATTCTCTTTCTCTCTCTACATTTAACACTCTACCAACCAATTTTCTCTTTCATGGCTCACTCTCTTCTCTCCTCTCTCCAAAGGGTAAAATGGAAAAAACATACAATACATAACCAAAATCCTTAATATGCATGCAAAGTAAAAGTGATCGATATTTTAGGGACAAAGAAGGTTATTTCCGCCCCTATTATCCTAACCCACCGTGGTCACTTCTTGAGATTTCTAACCCGCTGGAACAATATCAGGACCACGTCACCCACATACTATCTTAACGCTTGACTATTTGTCCATCCCCTATGCTCACTGATGAAGGTATGGCAAAGCCAATATTGAACCAGATTAACAAATTTTCAATAAAGGATAAGAATATTTTCATGCTACTCTTTCATTCCCTCCCATGGTTTAGAGTCTTGGCCGTGCCAATATGTTGGCGTAAATCGGTTCCAGTAGCTGTCATCTATGTTACATGGCTCGGTACAAGTGTCCGATTAGGATACTTGTCCAAGTGTCAGATTCGTCTAATTTTCAAAACAAGAGAGACGGGGACACAACAAAATGTTCATAGCTATTATTACTATTTGGTTATTTGCAAGGTAAAATGGTGTTTTATGTGAAGCACATGGTTTTGGTTGGGAACTTGTCTTATCTCAAAGCAATAACGAATTAAACGGAATACTATAAGATAGTGATCATAGTGACATATCCTACATATCCCATACCCATGTCCATGTGTTGTCCAACACAAGTACTTCACTCATTCTAAAGAGTCCATGTACCATAGGCCCCTGCGAACAAAAACATTGATCTGAATTCCAGATTTCCACTTTTGAAATATGTGTTTGTTACTCGTGACTACCAGCAATTGATTAACCACCAATTGTCCCAGTGAAGCTACCGTTGCCATCAAATTCTCAAACACAGGCTTTTCCAACCTAAACATGATTTTCATTCGTCCAAATCATTTGGCGTTATATTGTCATGAACAACCATACGCATTTCGGCACTTGAATCTGGCCATGGTGGTTAAAGCATTATGGCTAGTCAAAGGTGGTCAGATGTGTATTTGGATTTACATTTACACCTGAGGGTATAACCTCATTGGATGGGGTGGAGATAGCCCCTTCCTATAGTATAAGGTGAAAGCATATGTCAATGGTGTAAACTAAATAGGTCTTATTCCATCTACTAGAGAAACGGGCAAAACTCTCCCATGTTTGACCTTTCTTTAGTTGTGACAGACTATGTCAATATACATGTCATGCCGCCTCTAGTCTTTATCTAGTGCTGATATTTTTCTATTTGGGTGTCAGAGTTCTCGACTTAATGATCAAGTCTAATTCAACAAGTTGGGCTATATTTACTTGTCTGGAGCCTCTTTCACTGCTTATTGAAAGAGTTTAAATAACGCCTAGAAGGTTGGTTTTTGTCTAGTCTAGGCTGTGTACCTCTACCTTTAGTACCTGACATTTTAGATCTCTATAGGAGTGTTATTTTCATAGCATGAAGCATCTAATTAAAAGTTTTTGAAGCAAAAAATGCTCAGCCTCCTGTATTAATTTTGTTATTTGCATTAGAGGGTGCGTTCCCACAGCTGTAAGGCTCCGTTGTGGCATGGAAGTCATGGTTATGAAACATGGGCGTAGCATCCAATTAAAAGTTATAGATTCACAAAACCCAACTACCTGTAGGAGTTTGGTTAATGCTTTAAAGGGTGCGTTACCCCAGCTCTAAGGCTCTATTTTGGCATGGAAGTCATGGCTTAGGAACACAGGCACCGCCTCTCCTCAGTAGGTTAAGTCCGAGTACAGTAAACCTTCCTAAACTCTGCAGTAGCGTGAGCCTCATGCACTTGGCCGTCCTTTTCTTTCTTTCTTTTTACAGTTGTTCCGTCTCAAAGTCGTAGCAAGTTTGTATGGTGCTTTGAAACGCTATTCTGGAAGTATTTGAAATCACATGTAGATTATTTCATCATTCGTTTATATTCGCACCGCAGCAAATGGCAGGCATTCAAACTGGCAACACTTTCTGGCCTTGCTGAACCCCTGGGTGTAATTATTGTAGGTATGTCCCCTGCTTTTTGCATTGTGTCATCAAATATTATGCTGATGTTTCACTTGGCTTTCTTACGGTCGGGTACACCAAACCTAAATTAAAAGTCTAGGGTTGGACGCGTCAAATAATGTCTCTGCTCATAGATTCTAAACCCCCCCACGATGGGTGTTAACGACAAGCAATGCTCTATGGATCATTCAAAAAATGCTGATTAGAAACTGTCTTCACCCTGCTTTTTACGTGAGAGTAATTTTATCTAATAAATGTGTGTTGTATTTGTTGTTGCTTGATTTGATCATGACATTTAACTCCCCAAATAAATACTTTACTATTGATCTTTCTATATAAAGTTTGGTGAGGCAGTTGAGCCAAAAGGCATCCAACATATGAACCAAATATAAAAATTGAGTTAACCAATTATATCCAGATATGTTCAAAAGATTTTAAAGAACAAAATGGAAAAATGGGTGCCTATAATTACAAGCTGCAATGGCACTTACATCAGCAAAAGAAAAGGGTTAACCTTTTGGGTAAGCAAAGTGATGTCTAATGCTTCTGGGGAATCAGGTCCCAAAGCAATGGCAAAGGTTGCTCCTTTGTGGCCTGTAGCTCACGGGTTCGAAAGTTGTGGTAAGGCTGCATTCATCAACCTTACCGGGACTCCGCAATGGCGGAGCCTTGCAAACTGGCCGTTGGGAACTGCCTTCTTCTTTCAATGCGAGAAAAATTATTATAGAGCTGAGGACTGTATCTCCCTCAAAATTACTTCAGTCCATAAACTAGTCAGATTATGTATTCCATGAAATTTTATCTATTGCCGGATGACATTAAAGTCTTAAGACTTTAATTTAGGAAAGGTATTTCAAGTAGAAATTAGCCCTCACAGTTGATGCAATATCTGTTTATGCTTATGAGTTTCAAGACATCCTTTTTGTTGCACTGCAGCTTACCTCTTCCCCAGTAGCCTGAGTCCTGAAATTCTTGAGGGCCTACTAGGATCAGGTGCAGTTATTGTTGTCTCATGGGAAAATTTTCCTTTCCTTTGGTTTTTTTTTTTTTTTGGTTTTCTTTTTGTGATGAATGGAGGGAAAAAAGTTCCTTGACTTGTGAGAGTTCCCTTGTCCAGTTGGTGGAGTGATGGCTTTTCTAACATTGCATGAGATGTTGCCATTGGCATTTGATTATGCTGGACAGAAGCAAGCTGTCAAGGCTGTGTTTCTTGGAATGGCTTTCATGTCCGCCAGGTAATTCAACTCTGGTATAGCAGAAACTATAGTACAAGCTGTTTCAGAACCTTAACTCAAGTACATGGATGTAACACTTTCAGTTTTTCCGTGTTTAGATGAAAATACTAAGATAATTGAAAACTGGTTTAATTTGCATGTTTGCTGTTAAATATACTTGAATCTATTCTTCATGGTATAATACTCTCTATGCTAGGAAAAAAAAATTATCAAAATTTTTCTCCATGCTAGTCTCTTCGCTTTGCTCAGCTGTATTAGCATTTACTTTCTGGCTTGATTATTGCATTCTCATTTTTTGAGTTAAATGTATCAGCTAATAACGAACTTTATTTTCTTGCATTCCTCTTTTTAAATGTTTCTTTTTCGCTACCTTTTATTTCCAAATGTATTTTTCTGGTTTTGCAGCCTGTATTTTCTTGAAATCAGCTTACCTGCAGAGATGAGCTTGTAGCCCCGTTCATCATAAGTTCTGTAACTAGTGCATTGGTTGCTTGTTCTACACGCCGCCTGGTTACTCGACAACGAGCTCTCATAATGTCTCTCAGATCTCTAAAAAATGCTAACGTGATATTGGCCAAAAGGTCTTGAAAAAGCAAAGCTCCCTTGGACTTGTTTTCATGTATAATGCAAGAGTCTCCGAACCTCAGAAAAGGAAGGAAAGCACAGAGGATGTAAGAGTATGGTGGTTGTCCTTGTAACATTAGTTGCCTCATTTCTCCCTTAGAAACTTGTTACAGATGAACTACTTAATGATATCATCAACTAACACACAAGTATTTCTGTTTTGTGTTTATATTAAAAGAAATTTGTGCTCCCGAGTATGGACTTTTTCTTTTGTTTTAACATTTGAAGTAAATACATACATAAAAGATTGCAAGCAGTCTACGTTACAGCAGCTTCATAGCCGTCAAGAAAACAAAGACTTACATACACGGATGACCGGTGGGCAGTAGCGAAGTAAAAAAGAAAGAACACACAAGAAATTGCAAAGACCCCTGCCACAACGGTAAAACACAGATGTAATCACCTTAACAAAATGGAGGCAACGAGACCAAAAAGCCGGTCAAGAGAAGGAAGCAGAAGCATCATCCGGCCTATGCGCATACCACTGTTGGTGCCCAAAAAACCCCTTTTGACCATCATAATATGCCAACGCCAGGGCCAGAGTGAGAAACCTCTTGTTACCTCAAGCAATTTGTATAGAAAGCAAAACATTGCAACAATCAGTGATATCCATCAAGTTGGGGCCAAAGCTCAGCAATTGAGTAACACTGCCCGTCAACTGGTCAAATAAAACAAGTAAATGTATTAGCAGAATAACATGCATAGAAGAAATCTCGAGCACCCATGATAAAATCAGCTAATAACAGATGCATGAGCACAGAAATCCTAATCTACTACAATCTCTCCCTAGGAGCACCCAATCGGCTGCCATTCCTCGTTGAACACTAGAATCCCAATCCCCCAGCTAGAAAAGGTGGTAGACGATGTGGCACAGAAAAGAGAATGAGTCACTCCCCACAGCCACAAGTAGTCATGTGTAGCGTCGGCAGAGGGGGCTAAAAATGCACATATGAGATTGGGAGGGGGGTAGAGGTAGGTCACACATCCTTCAGAATATTTGCCAGCACTCTCAGAAACAGAGGCGTCTACACAGTACCAGCAACCAATTTGTTAATTTCATGAACTCAAAAAATTTGACTATTATCCCAGTTGGATGAATCTTCCTCCTACCCTCTATATACCAACAATCAATCGTCTCTAAATGTTCTAGTGACTTTTATCTAGTGATGCTAAAAAATGTTATTAATAATTATCGCTGAAAGTGTTAGAAAAAAAGTCACTAGAAACATTTAGCGACTATTAATTGTCTTATACACGAGATTGGATGAAGATTCCTATAACCTGGATAGGAGCCAAAGTTTGTTTTGAATGAATTAACACGTGCGGGAAAATGGTCTTGTCTAAACACCAAGGCATTACGAGCAAACCAAATGCTCCACAAACAAACAACCATTCAGAGGGAAAAGCAGAAGAGTGTCCTCCTTCTGAAACATATGGCGTTTGAGCCAGCTCGCCACCCAGTCTTGGTCGTGGCCGAACCATGCGTTGATAAATGAGCACGAAGAGGAGATTTCGTCGAGACAGCTTGAACGCTATCACAGTCCAAAAATAGATGGTCATGAGTTTCAACATCAGACAAACAAATAGGGCAGGTATCAAAGAAAGCAATGCACCGTCATGGTAATTGTCTCCAAAAAGTTGCCGGTGAAACGAATGAATCTTTGCAAGTAAAGGGGTACTCCAACTATTGAATATAAGTTAGATCAGCATGGCGTGGAGAAATAACAACAGAAAACCTTTGAATAAAATGGAAAGCTTTTGTGACAAAGAACCTGCCAGCCTTAACAAATGAGCAGAAAGGATGGTCAAGATTAGCTGGACGCAACGGTTGCATGGACAAAATGTAGGAAGCTGTTGGAAAATATAGGCTTTGAATTGTATTTCTACAACAAAATATTAGTAATACCAAGAGATTAAACGTAGTAAAATAATTGAAAGCAATTCTATATGAACGGTTGATAAAATTATGTAATCAAAAGCAGTAAAAGGATATAAAATAGTCCGTCCGTGAGAGTCGTGACAGAGTCACTGTCCTAAAGACGTTATCGCCTCCCTACGTGCAGGTGTTGACGGCAGATAAAGTCTCCAAGATAAAACCCATTGACACAGCTATGTCTCCTCCATGTGCACGTCCACAGGAAGACAGTATGAACAAGTCCACGATCACGTTACCCAAGTATAAAATATGAAAATAGCTAAAGAAGAAAAATATTGTGATCGTAAAAAAGAAAACACTAAGTGTGGAAGTATAGTTGCTTCTAGTCTTCTATGTCACACCCCATGACCTTATATACTTGGCCAACCATAATCCATTTATTGGCTACATAAGTAAGATTAAAAGTCTTTGTAACTCATGGAATAATCATAACCATTCTCAATAATGTCAAATAATAAAGTATATTATCTACACCATAAACACATTTGAGTTAATAATATTCATTATTGCATTTGTAACTCATTTCATAATTTACATATAAGTAAATACATATAGTCATAAATTGTAATATAATAACAATGCTATAATGTACATTTTATTTTATTAAAATATTCCAACAATCCCCCACTATTTTGATAAAATAAAATGATGATTTAAAATACTTAAAAAGCCACTAATGAAATGTATATAAAGCTCACCATTCCAACAAAATTTAAAGCAATTAAAACCTTCTCAATGAAAATCATGATACATTCATAAAACTCATTTATTATTATATGACTATTTTTTTTTCTTTCGCAAAATAAAGCCATGGTTATTGAACATTATAAACTCATAAAGTAATAAAAATAGAAAATACATAAATAAGATGGACAACTTGTATTGTGAAATAGGTGTTGGTGCCTTCCGGGCTTGAACCAACACTTAGTGTTGACAACTTCCATTTGAGAGAGCCATAATGGATTACGCCTTGAATTAGGTCTCTTGGCCAAACTTCAGTTGTCACACACACAATACTGATATGGGACTTAGTTCGCGGGTTAGCGCTTTTAATGGCCATGCGCTCTTATCTTGATTCTCATGAGAGTCTTTAGGGAATGGCCCATGGTTCCCACAGTCGCGGCCTCACGACCACTCTCACTTAGGTGAGTCCTCCAAGGGTACGTGTGACATGTACCTCGCGAAAATATTCGCTTTGGGCTCATTCAGGGAAAAACCCTTCCTGGACGTCACACTAAGTAGCACAAGCACCGTACGGATGGGGAGGAGACACTCTCCTATTAACAAAAGGGTGCTACTTTTATCACGAGTCACGCTTTACGGGTTGTTTCTACCCATTGAACCTTCTTCATGGGATCTCCAATCACAAAGGATGGGTTACTCCCGTTGGTGACTCCCTATGGGCTCACCCCATCCGCCTCAGGTGAAAAAGGATCTAGCCACTGTGCTAGTCCCGAGGCAAGTTGCGCAACTTTTATAAAGCCTCTATAACTTATTTTCTCTTCATCGATGAAGTATCACAAGTTTGCAGAATTTTAAGGGCCCAATAGTACACATGAAAGCAACATTATGAATCGCATCAGGTAAATCACATTTCAATGGTAACATCCACTTCGCTTAGCATCAAATATAATACTAGCTAGTCAATAGTCTCACTACTAGGAATCAAACCTTTGATCAGTAGTCTACTACTAGGAACTAGTCTTCAACATAATGTGACCAGTAGTCTTTCACCTACTAGGAGCCACATTTTCCTCAACATGCGTCATTCTTCGCATAACATAATTTCACATCAATAGCAACTTCACAAAAATCCTCTGATAAGTTTCAAGAATTTTCAATTCTCAAGCTTTGCAAAAGTTAGATAAAATCCATGTGCAAATATAGTTTCGAATTTGCAATCATATGATAAATAATTGGGTATCCAAGATTTAAAGTACCAAAAAAAAATCAATGCACCTCGTATTCAAAAAATCAAAACTTAGATACCATTTGAAATAGATACCACAACAATAAATATCAAAATAGCCAAGATAATCAGAAGTCAACGACTTCGGTTATTATGATTTAACATCTTTACCAAAGTATAATTTCAATGAAAAATTTTCCCTCTTGAAAGAGAACTCCATAAACTGATTTTAGGTGGTTCACCAAGCTATAACTCTATGTATAGAATCTCAAAAATACCTTTTCCTTTTTCATACCAAAGGCATGTGACAAAAATTAAAGAGGAATAAGTGTAGGTATTTTTTAAGATACAACTACTTATAGACAAACATAATAATCTACAAGTAAAGGCATCAACGTTATTGTCACTAATATTTAAATTTTGAATCCAATTCATACAAAAAAAAAAACAAATATCTAGCAAAAGTTCATTTTATTTTTCTCTTTGCTTTTCTCTATTTGATATCTACAAAACAGAGTATTAGATGAAAGTGCTAGCTCAAGAAAACATCCACTGCAAGTAAGAGACGTACGCTTATCATAGTAAGAAAATGTTTACCTCTTCATCCAAAAACTAATGCTTTTTATTTTCTTTCCTAGTTTTCGAAGGCTGAAATGGTTGTAACACAATATTTTTCTCCCAAAAGAACACGCATAAATAATTGAACTGAAACGTAATCCACAATTCCTAGGCTTACAGATTCTAAATATAAGAATCTCACATCCTATAAAAGCATTCCAATTTGTTAAAGATTTAAAAAATTCCTTATTAAATCGTACTGTTATAATTTAGTTGTAACACCAAATATTACTTAAGTTACCCATGTTGTATATTTGATGAAAAGATGTAATTAAAAATATTTAGGAAATTAATGTAAGTATGCAAAAACACAAACACCAAACATTATTTAAGTTACCCATGTTGTATATTTTATGAAAAGATGTAATTAAAAAAATTTAGGAAATTAGTGTAAGTATGCAAAAACACAATCATTCTTCTCAAATTAAACCCAAATATTAATTCTTCCTTAAACAAGTTTATATAAATATATCAAAGTAGATTTATTGGATATTCATGTATAACCACTTTTGCATAACATCTAATAATGCATCGAAAGCTACCATGATCATAGGCTTACATGAAGCCAACTCAAAGGCTTGGCAAGTATTTTCCTTTTTTCCTTCTTCTTCTATTTTTCTCTAAGATAAAATTTTCCAAATATATGGTATAAGAACTCGTGTTGTATGTTTATTGCAAGTAACCTCAAGGCCTTGTGGGTCAACTAGTCAAGATGTATATTTGTAGTATACCATCTGGCTTGAGAAAAGTAATCTTGTCAAGCATGTAAATTACATCATATTCTTAAGTCAATAAATTGTCAACCATGTAACTTACAAGCATCCATTATGTACACTAATGAATATGTAACTAACTGTTTATAACTTTCAATAATTTTTTCAATGGACATCAATTTAATTAAAAAGTCTTTTAAAATTATGGTGCCTCTACTTCTTCCAAGATTCATTGCATACATAGCTATATGTACTAAAATATTAAGAAACTTATCTCGATACAAAATATCTGAAAAGTCATACCAATTTTGTCGCCATTTGGATTTCATGCCTGTTACACCACGTACCAATGTGCGAAACAAAACCATTGGTTTTGAAGTCTTGTACTCCACCATGATACTTGCAACAAAATCTTTTTGGAACTAACTATTAGAGACCATTTTAAATTCATCAACCGGAATAGAACCCATTTGACCAGTGTCCACTTGCTAATAAGCAGATTCAATCACCACCTTCTGTCTTACTAATTTTCCCAAACATACATGGGATGCAACTCATGCTCGTTTAACATAGACATGCAATGTCAAAACCAACATTGAATGTTCCAAGCAACTAATTTAACAGCACTGAAGTTGGTTGATAATTAAAGCCGTGATAAATCATATTTCTTTCAGTACTACTGCTACTGCTCCTAAAAAAAAAATGCCTTGGTACTTAGTGTTCCAAACAAACTTGGTGGTAATTCTTTATTTGTGCTTTAGTGCCCATGGCTACCTGAGACCTTGTTGACTTCAAGCTTCTGATCCTCCTCTCTCCGTTCCATTTAACTTTCTCTAGAGAGATCAACAAAAGACAATTTTTTTTTCAGAAAAAAAAATTAAAACTATATACAAATCAAAACCATAACGTCTTTAGAATGTTGGAAAATATAGGCTTTGAATTGTATTTCTACAACAAAATATTAGCAATACCAAGAGATTAAACGTAACAAAATAATTGAAAGCAATTCTATATGAACGCTTGATAAAATTATGTAATCAAAAGCAGTAAAAGGATATAAAATAGCCCGTCCGTGAGAGTCGTGACATAGTTACTGTCCTAAAGACGTTATCGCCTCCCTACGTGCAGGTGTTGACGACAGATAAAGTCTCCAAGATAAAACCCATTGACACAGTTATGTCTCCTCCATGTGCACGTCCACAGGAAGACGGTATGAACAAGTCCACGATCACGTTGCCTAAGTATAAAATATGAAAATAGCTAAAGAAGAAAAATATTGTGATCGTAAAAAAGAAAACACTAAGTGTGGAAGTATAGTTACTTCTAGTCTTCTATGTCACACCTCATGACCTTATATACTTAGCCAACCATAATCCATTTATTGGCTACATAAGTAAGATTAAAAGTCTTTGTAACTCATGGAATAATCATAACCATTCTCAATAATGTCAAATAATAAAGTATATTATATACACCATAAACACATTTGAGTTAATAATATTCATTATTGCATTTGTAACTTATTTCATAATTTACATATACGTAAATACATATAGCCATAAATTGTAATATAATAACAATGCTATAATGTACACTTTATTTTATTAAAATATTCCAACAGAAGCAACATGCAAAACGAAAGCCTAATGATCCTACCCGGATCTCAAACAGAAGTATCAGGAGAGACAAGATCCGAGACCCTAAAATGTACATTAGTCCAATTTTGCGAGTTTTGAAGTTGGTCTTGTGCGAAGAGCAAAATCCACCAATCATTCCGAACAGAGATAGGGGAGCCATTACCGACCTTCCATTGCTTTCCTTTCGCCAGAAAATTATGACCAAGCTGAATACCACACCACACCTAAAAA
Organism: Escallonia herrerae; assembly: GCA_033070095.1. NCBI lineage: Eukaryota > Viridiplantae > Streptophyta > Magnoliopsida > Escalloniales > Escalloniaceae > Escallonia > Escallonia herrerae. Next base: position 120,396 of record JAVXUP010001308.1, read on the forward strand.
ACCAGGCCCAGGTCTCCAGAGCCCTCATAAAGTCTTTATGGCAATAGTATTTGCCACATAGGACTGAAGCAACCAAAGCATTAGGCTCCGACCATAGATGCCAAGCCTACTTAGCAAGTAAAGCCTCATTCCAAGACTTGGTATCCCAAAACCCTGACCTCTTCTAGCCTTTGGTAAGCACAGAATAGGATAAGCCACCCACTGAATTGAATGACAACACGATTCACATGTCCACCAAAACTTTGCCAAAATCAAATCAAATCAATGCATTTAAAAAAATACAAAAGCAAGCACTTGAGGCTTAAAAATCAACAGATAATGAATCACAAGTGATGATAGCACCGATTGAATGTGCATGGGCCCTTCCAGCCTTATTCAAGAACAAGCCCTGTCACAATTTACAGAGATCCTGTATTTCTAAGCTAGAGCTAAAAATCGACAGATGATGAATCACAAGTGATGATAGCAGCGGTTAAATATGGTCCCTTTCATCCTTATTCAAGAACAAGCCATTTCACATTCTACAGAGATCCTGTATTGCTAAGCTAGACCCCGACGAACATCATATCTGTTAAATTACCGTCTATTAAAGAATGGGTCCAACAATATTATCTTGTTTAACATTCTCCCTCACGTGCAAGCCTCTAATTGCACGTGAATAGATAATCAAAGTGCACCACCATCGATTAGAAAATGGGCCCAACAATATTATCATGTTTAATACTCCCCTCACGTGGAAGCCCCTAATTGCACGTGAAGAGATAATCCCCTCGTGTGCAAGCCCCCAATTGTACATAAAGAGATAAATCAAGGTGCACCACCATAAAGTACACAAATAGTATTTTAATAAAGGGAGACCAAATACGCAAGCAGAAAGAATCAAACTCAAGACCTTGTCAAAACAGAGCTCTGATATCATGTTAAGTTATCATTTGCTCTAAAAGCTTAATCTATCAGAGAATGTGCCCAATAATATTATCATGCTTAACAATGTCTAAATGTATATACAATAAATTGCACCCTATCATATTTCCTATACGTAGGCTGTGCCCGAAAGTTAAAACTGCACCTAATCAAAGATCGGACAACAAGCAAATTGTTAGGGCTAGTCATAAGGCTTGATTTCTTCTAATTAATTTGCTATCACGAAGCAACGCCATAAGAACTAAAAGATGATGCTAAAGCTGAATTGTGAAGGCAACCCTATCAATATCCTTCTCAGCAAGAAAAAAAAAGACACATTATCGACCTAAATTAAGTCCGTGATAGATGGGGATCCACAACCAACCATATTCCTTGAAAGCTACCAGCTAATCAGCTTTACTCAGAGCTAAAGCTAAACATAAATGGTGATAACGAATCTCCCTATCATAAATAAACTCAAAGAAAAGAGCTCCTACCCACTTTAAAAAGTTTTTTTTATCTAAGAAACTTATTGCAGGAGCAAAGGTAGCTACTATTTTTAGCTTCAAGATCCATTTGCCTTTAAGCTGAGTTTTGCATTTGTCCTGGGGCTTTTTAATATATTGTCTATCCATGTCCTATGGTTTGGAAGTACTTTTCGTCTATCTGATCTCCTTTACCTGAGTCCCCATTATGGAATCCGAGTTTGCTGTTCCAACCATTACCAAACTACATACAGCTGGAGGATTTTTCTTAGAATAATGATATCTTTCAAATATTGACAGAAACTCAAACAAATAGCGGATCGCGTAATGGACTCCCCTTCTAATGATCACTGCCCCATGCAGTTAAATGAGGAATAAAATTGATATGAAAGTCCGTCTGAACTTTTGGAATTGGTTGAGAGATTAGACCAAAATGAAGATTTTTCAAGAGAGGAAGCATAATGTGGGGTGAGAGTATCGTTGACAAGAACAAAATAAGAGACAGTAGATACACTTTGCCAGATTAACTACACCTAGGCCATCGCTCACGGCACAAGGACTCTTCTTCTGTCATCTAGTAGGCAACTCTAGGACACTATCATGGTCCATCAAGTAGAGGACACTACCTTGGTGTGTGGAGTAGGCTACTCCTCCGATAGTACATTAACAATCCTCGAGTGCTCTAGCACAAAAAATCATTCCAGGGTCGATCACGAGACAGTATCTCTAACAAAGTAGGGTTTGAGTGCTCTAGCACAATGTCTACTTTTTCATCAGGAAGCCGACTCCTCGAAACACTACCTTGCCCCGTTTAGTCGATGACTCTACTAAAACACTACATCGACGCATCGGGTGGGAGACTCTTTCAGGACACTACCTTGGCTCGTCGGGTATCCAATTCCTTTGGAGCACTACCTTGACATGCTCCGACTCCTCTAGCAAAGGACTCATCGGGAGATAGACGACTCCTCAAGGACACTACCGCCTCCAAAATGACTTTGTGACTGGTCTATGTATTTCGGCACTAGAGGCTCTTCATCTACACCCCTAAGGATCATGAACCCTGGGTCACTTAGAGATAGGAACAAGTATGTGGATGAGGGTAAAGCCCCTAGCTAATCCGCCTGGCAGTTAGGCAACAGGTCTTCCCCATCATATCCAGGTTCTTTGTGTCTCTTAACGTCTATGTGGGACTTAATTAACAAGGGTATTCAATTGGTGACTGCATCTAGGGTGTTCTCTACCACATCAATGTTGTTTGAGTAAGTCTTCATAGCCAAACGAGGCAATATTGTGCAGGGAAAACCGAGTGAGTATGGTGATCCGAAGGTCTGACATAACACAGTCATATGCCTCGGTATTGGTGAGGTGGCACCTACGGAAAGCGCCATGTGATACTTGACGAGAAGGAATTTTCAACTACTCATAAATAGTGGGCTTGGGAGCTCACTTTAAAAAGAATTAAGATCATTAAAAACGGAATTCATTTGCACGCTTTCGCTTACTCACTTTAAGACTTCATGACTAGTGAATTATAGAGGAAGAAAGAACATAAGCATTGGACCTTGACATTTGGACCTCAGCATTGACTTTTGATTGTCGCTCCATACTTAATCGCCTCTTTTTCGTAGCGCGCCCTTAATCATACCTTTACTCTGTCCCAAATTATCATACTTAACATCAGACAATACTCTTTTATGGCACTTTCATGTATATTAGAAACTCACTTTCTTACATCATTCAGTAATGTATGGCTCTATCCCGGGGATCATCCAGAAGAAGCTCGTACTTTGTTGTTTACAACCGATGTATTACAACACCTCCACGTATAGGTTAGCACTAAGAAAAAAATGGTCAAAGGTTCTTGTATTCATTAAGCTCAAACGATCATTTACAAATTGTTATTGAAAAGACATACTATATACAATTGTCACTACATATTCACTGTCCTTAGTATTTTCCTGTCCAACCCCCAAGCTTGGCATATAGCATGATTCTGAGCTGTAGCAGGTGCCTGACTCTGGTTTTCATTAATCCCATTATTTCAACTCTTTTTTCTTTTAATATCTTCTTGACATCCATTTGTCTCACAAGGTCATTGAAATCCCCTTATGTTCTAGCTGACTACTATTGTCATGACTGATGATCATTATCATTAGCATTTTTCCTCTTTACCGATCTATTTCTAGTTGTTCCTTGTAACTGTTGCTTTTGCGTTCCTGCTTGTGAGAACTTTTCTTCATCTACCCCATTTTCCAAGTACTATACATCAGCTAGAATAAAAAAACTATTTCCAGCGATGAGCCCAAACATATTCACACGAGTGCTTGTATTAGGCCTTTGTGCAACATTTTCGACAGTACTATTGATATTCTGTCTTAGTACCTCATTTTCCATGACTATATTCTTTTTCATCTCCGACTATGATTTAACTTTTGGTTTCCATACATTCTTAGTTTGAGGTTTTGTTTAGCAATTCTCTACTTGATGACCAAATAACTTACAATGGGAACATTTGGTTGGTTTTCATTCATATTCCACTCTCTGAAACAGAATTTCTTGCCCTGGCCCTTTTAGAGGAATTTTACTAAATAACTCTTGCCCAATTTTGACCTCCACACAGATTCTTGCATAGCCTAAACGTTCCTTCAATGCTGTCATTTGATCCATAAACAAAGGTTTCCCCACTGTACTTACCATTTTGCTGATCATCTTAGATGACCAAAATTGCAATGGTAGATTAGGTAATTTTATCCAAATAGGAACTTCATTCAGATCTTCTTTCTCAAGAGACATGGATGCATTTTAGGATTTAACGATGACAGGTTTATTATCAAAAAACCAAGGCCCTTTCTCCATTACTTGCTCCTTTGCGAATTCAGTATCAAAATTAATCAAGTAAATACCTAATTGCAGTAGGCTGAATGAAAAGGATCCAAATTGCTTCCATTTACGCTCTAAAAAGCCCTTCACTACTTGTATTGGTGGTTTGGCTCCTAATACATAAGCAAGCACTGCATGTTGCCATGTTTTCAATTCATTTTCCACATCTTCGTTGGTATATTCTACACCTTTTTCACCATTTATATCTTTTGCAGTTCAATAAACTCCAGACTGTGTTCTTTTACAAAATCACGATTAGGCCGTACAATTGTTGAATAGGATCTTCCTCCTTGTTTCTGTGACCTTTTGCTTTCGGTGGATCCATGTTCCACTATCAAAGGTGGAAATTGATCTTGATTTCCCGCCTTCAGACTTTCAAAGTTTTGTTGTTCCCCTATTTTTTCCTTTCTACTATTTCCCTTCTGTGGCGACAATTCTTTACCTTAATTCGTGAACTGTTAATTGTCTGTTCCTGCTTATTTACTTCATGCGCTACTGGTTGGTGTGCCACTTCTGGAGTCATTAATGCATTTGGGACATTAATATGTTGACTTGTATATATTGCCTTAATTTTGCCTTGATTGACTTATTTAATTCCAGATTCTCCTATCTTAAATCTTCCAAATTATTTTTCAATTGTTTCGCCAATTCCTGGAGATTTTGTTCTTCATCAGAATCAGCGCTTGATTCCATAAATTTTCCAGGTTAGACATCTCTCACATCAAGAAAATTATCCAAGCCTAATTGCATTTCAATCTTCCCATGTTTTGAATTTCTTGATCCCATCTTGTTGTTTGCTCATGTTTTCTGCCATTCTTCCCCTACGAAATCCATTGCTAAGATGCCTTTTACGCCCTCGCAATCGTGAAGATCTTCGCGATGCCAATCCTTCTGACATCTTCGTAGCCATGGTAACCGTTTTTAGAGAGAGGTTGGAGTTTCTCTCTCTAACTTCATTTCTTTACTACGAATTTTTTTTTTTCGATTTAAAAGTAGTTCTAGACTGCTAATGACGGAATACATGGAAAAAAATTGGAGTTTGCACGAGCTTGTTCATACGGATAAAAGTGATTCCTACTAATATTCTACGCACAACTTGTTGACAAAGCCTAACACAAGTTGGAATCATCTGACGCATATTATTTTAGAAGAAAATTGTCTATAAAAAAACGGCAAGAAAGGGCACTGCGCTAGTATTGCACTTCAAATCTAAAGTCCCATTTGGAAGAGACCAATGTAATGTATTTAAGGCAAACCTCAAAGGACATGACCTTTAAAGTTTTAGTTCTGGCAGCAAAACAAATTTTCAACCCTTTAATATCCTCCTAAAGTGACTTAACTGCACTCGCTTTGACCAAACGAGGTTCAGTAGCCAATTTGGTCTAGTCGGCACATTTTCGACTCTTACAATGGTGAGTGGCAGATCACTCATATATAAAATAAAATCAAAGGTCCACGACAAACCCCCTCTGCATGGTGGTACAAAAGTTGCACCAATCTCTACAGTTGCTTTACATCCCAAGCAGAGTCATGTCTTACTGTACTAAACGAACGCTGACTAGTGCCAATGCCTCTGGGCATGAAATTGGATGGACAGAGAGAGCACAAATACAAGCTTTGTTTAGTCACATTACTGTTCTCTGTTGCCTGTTGCACCAGTGGCCTGTGGCCGTGGTAGCTAGGGTTTTGCGACACACAAACTGTTACCGCTCCTGGTGCACTTCAACGTACGTACTGTGCTGCACAAAACCTCCCCTAAACGAATTATAGCTCACGACGTGACGTCTCATGAACCCTTTGACTCGTCCCTTCTGATCATACTTCTATCTCTCTCTCTGTTTTCTACATTTTTCAGGTCATAGCACCTTTCTGCAAAGCTGCCACCATGATCCATTCTATCCCTTCCTATCAATTTCGTTCCGTTGTGGTATCTCACCATCTCAGCCAACTTTTTGCTTCTCTCTCCTTCCCCCGTGCTAATCATTTGGCTCGCAGTTTTATTTGTCAGTTTATTGCTTTAATCATGAGAATAGAGAGGTTGCTTTTCATACATATTTTGGTTAGGTTGCATCTAATTTAATTCCTTGTTAGGGGTATTAGCAGCAACTTAACTTTTTTTGGTTCAAATTGAGTTTGAGTATCGCAATCGCTGTTTTTGTGTGCTTAATTAGAGCGTTTAAGGAAATAGTTGCAATGAGCTCCTCACTTAACAATCCTGTGTGCTTATGGGAGAAAGGGACACACACCGATACGTGTAGGAGTGATTTGGTCTGACTTAGCACGCATAGGGCAAAATTAGCACCTGTGTAAACACATGCCAATACGTAGTGATCAAACATGGACCAACACTTGCGTTCGACGAATGAATTACTAATCGTGACTGACCAAAGGAAGTATTCAGCAATCGCACTTTACGATGCTAAGTGCATCATATAGTGTACATTCAAAACTGCACATTAAAGAAACCAAATACCCCCCCCCCACCCCCCCCACCTTCTCTCTAAAAATATCCCTCTCCCTTCTCTCTAAAGCACCTTCCACAGAAAGCCACCGCGGCCGCCCCACCATGCGATGGCGGGCGTGGGGCAAAGGTTCTCTTTTTTCGGCTTGGTAGGTTTGGTCCTGTTTTATTTAGGATTTGCAATTGGGATATGGGAGGCTTGGTGAGTTGGACGGTCGTCGGGGTTGCGACGAATAGCCATTGATCAGACGTGGTCCTCCCTTTTCGCCAGCGATGGTGATCGGTTTGTGTGAAGTTCGGTGTTGCTGTCCGGGGATTCTGTGGCTCCACGTTTTCGGTTGTGGTGGCCAACAAGTGAGAGCGGTTTCTGCCAGATGAGTTATCCTGATTTCGGAGTCTAGGGGTTGGGTTTTGGTTAAGGGTTTCTCCAGTTCTTCCTCCGTCGAGATTGTAGGGTTCGAGCTTCCTTAGGTTTGCGATCGATTGGTGAGTCTAGGCTAGGATTTCTCTTCTAGGGCTAATTTTTCCCTTCCCCCTTGTCCTAGAATGGTCTGTGCTCGTAGTTGGTTGATTTAGGTGGCTTAGCCGATGTTGCGATGGCGGAGGTTGCGGTAGGTGGTCGGAACCTGGCAGGTGCAATAGGTAGTTTGGGCTCGACAGATGATTAGACAACCACTTTAATGGAGATTCCGGTGAGGCAGGTTAGTTCGGCAGCTTTGGGGTTTATCCGGGCTTGGCAGCTGAATGACGGCCTGAGAAGGTGGGGAATCCGGCACTGGTGAGGGTGCACTGGGTTCGAGGCGAGCTGCACCCATAAGACGGCTGTCAGGTCTACTCGTGGGCGGCTTGCAGTGCATAGTCGTTTTGTTTATTTTGTTTGGTTGTTTTCTGTTGGTCTTCTAGTTAGTATGTGTTGTAATTTTTAGGTTTTTGTTGTAGTTGGTGTTATTTGAAACCGTATGCCTCGGCAAGTTACGAAAAGTTAGGTTGAAATATAGGATATCGTTTAATTTTGTCTTTTATGTTTGTAATATAGATGATCTGGCCGGGACGGCTTGTATACTCTTTTATATGTAATATATTTCTCCTCTTAACAAAAAAAAATGCACATTTATTTATAGAGAACTTTCTCTTACTTGCCAACTTATCGATTTTTTTCAAGGCTCTTTTATGTGCCTTTGATTGACTGATGGTAGCGTTAAGCATAACATACATTATTGCTCTCATTATTTAGGAGTACAAGTTCTTAAAGTCGATGGTAACATTTTATGGTACTGAATTAAGATTTTAGTTATACAAGAGTCTTGGGTATGATTCGTCGTGCTTGCACATAAAGAAAAGTTAACCGACTATAGCATGCACACTTTACAAAAAGACAACCCCTATAGACAAAGAAGCATGTGTGTGTAAATAAATTGCTTAAGATTCCAAACAGTGCTAGAGATACGGGTGTCTAAACTGGTGATATCCTACCGTTCGGTAGTTCAATATCCCGAAACATCATATAACAAGGTCTAATACTGATGGTGAACGGGGATTTACCCAATACAACCAACACCAAAATTCCAGATAAAAAACAAAGGATCAAGTTTTTAGCGTGTCAATTTGATTCTTGACAAGCAGGGTATACTAATTGATCTTTATACTTAGTTTTGTGTGGAGTCTAAATGTTAAAGTATAACCCACAAATCAGAAAAGAGGAACGAGTAAAGTATGTTATTATAAAGTCATAATGTGTACGATATTTGTAAAAATAAAAAATTAATTGACATACAGACAACACTTTTGGTACTTGGAATTCCGAATATTGAAACGATCACTCCCGATACTAGTATTCTAAAAAAATTCCACCATGCCGTATGCAATATGCTGAAAACCGGATAGCGAATTTGATAGTTTCTATTGCGGTGCCATACTGTGCACACCCCTGCAGAGGTTCCAAACTTTTCTACAAACATTTATTTTCCGGAACTTGATGTGATTCAAGAATTCTGGAATGCTGGGACCGCTATTAATTTTTGAAAGTGCTTGGAGCCATTTGTGCATGCATGCTTTTGTCAAAGGAGATCAAGCAAGAAATCAAAGGATTCTCAAAATAATTCTAGTGCTAGTCACTGAAATGGGGTCATGAATGACCATGATACATTAGCACAAGATGACTTAGAAAGGCTAACTCTCCCATCTACGAAGTTTCATTGTCTTGCTCGATTTCGGAAGCCGCTTCGTCCTCTTCCTCAAAAGAGTCAATGCCATATGCTGCATGGCCATGTCCAAATGCCTTGACATGGTCCTTAAGAGACCTTTTGTGCTTGAAGTCAGATCCACAAGTGCAATACCAAAGCTTCCCACAGTTCTTCTCATGTGTTCTCCAGTCACCCCTCACGGCGAATGCCTTGCTGCATTTCCTGCACATGAATGGCTTGATTCCATGCTTTCTCTTGTAATGCGTTTGAAGGGTTCTGAAATCTTTGAGGGGCTTTGGTCTCGGGTGGTCGATGTTGTTCCTACAACCTGGTGCGCAGCAGTAGCAAGGTAGCCTAAGCATGGCTGTTGGCTGTGTTCCCCTCAGGGATTCTGGTCCTTTCCTGTACTGTGATCCATGCCCCCACATATGCATCTACAAGCATTAATCATTAAGCAGCATCAAATATTTAGTGCGTGTATATGTATAATCACAAACAATTTAATGCATAGGGATGCTCAAAATATCTACCCTTCTGCCCGACTAAATCAAAAGAAAATCTGCATATAAAGCAAATGGGTAGCTTTTATAAGAACAAAAACTAGAAGGACATTGTCAGACACCCTTCTTTTCTAAAATTTGAGCATCCCCATCTCTTCACACACACTTCACAAACATATGTATCAAATGTAGTTATGAATCATGCTGTTTGTTTCCAAGTAAAAATGAAACAAAGCAAGATATATTTGACGACAGTCAAAGTCTTTCTTAAGTAGATAGCAGCAAACTAGTACAGTAATATCTTTATATATCTACAGTATTACTATACAAGCTAATTGTGAAGGTACTTGCAATCGAGAAGTGGCATAAAAAATCTCCGATTGGTAGTCTTATCTATGAATCACTGGAGGAGACATCTCTCTTTGTTCTGTTGGGTTTTTCAAATGATCGAAGAACCCTAAGGTAAAAGCATGAGTCTGTTTCTTCACATGGGTATCTTTCTTATGCCCATGTAACTGTACCTTAAATGAAAAAGGAAGACAACAACTTGGTGCTTAACAGCTTAAACAGACTAAATACTTAATTATTCCCGGAAAGGGAATGCTATGATCATAGGGCTTTCCATGTAGATGTTCACTTTTTTTTGCTTTTCCTGATCTTTGAGGAAGATTATCATCTGAGCACAAGAAGAACAGAACTGTAAAATGTTCAGTTTTGACACAGCCCCCAATAAAATATATCTACAAATACAAACTTCAAGGAACAGAAAGCATAATGCTTGTCTAGTTCAATCAGACATAAAGAAAGGCACTGACCATAACCCTGATCAGTTGGACCAGGTAGATTCATTCAAAATCCCCAAAAATCCGTAAATCATGTCAAAAGAAAACAAAGGGTAAGAGAATTAAATATGAGCAGAAGATTATATATTATTCATTTTGTCTAAAGATGATATAGAGAAAAAGATAGCCCCAGATGAAGGGACCCATTTATATACTCCAGCTTATAGTAAAAATGAAAGGTTGAATTTAAGCTAGAAAAGAAGTGTGTGTGCAAGAAGAGACGGGGATGCTCAAATTTCACCTTTTTTTCTGCATAATCAAAAGAAAAACTGCATATACATTAAAGGAAAAGGGTAGCTTTTATGAGGAAAGAATCCTTCAAAACTGGTGCAAAGAACAAAAACTAGAAGGATACAATATGTACCTGCATGTTGTTATATCTATTGAAGGTCTTGAAGCAAAGAGGACAAGAGAAGTGGGTAGGACCAATTAAAATCTGAGCTGGGGTAGGGATCCAATACTGACCCTTATTGAGTGATGTAGTTACTTCATCTTCTCCGTCTCCTCCTTCTTCTTTAGAATCTTCCCTTTGAAGCCTTGAAATAAGATCAGCATCAGCAATGGTAGGAGTTGGGAGGCCTAGATGTAGAGCTACTGTCACACTTTCTCCGTCTTCTTTGTCCTTGGCGATGGTATCCAAATCCATGGGAGAGATGGTGCTGCAGTTTGATAAATCTTGATGAGCTTCTTGTCTTGTAGGGCTCAATAAACTCAGGAGGGGAAGAGCTTGTTTAATAGGTGGAGAAGGAGGGGAAGGATATTCATATTGATGAATAAAAGAGGAGGTGCTGTGGATATTAGTATGGGAGTAGAAGTTGAAGTAGTTGCCAGACGGAGGGGAAGAGAAGTTATAAATAGGGTTTCTGGACCATCCATGGTTGAAGTAGTGCCTGGAATAGGGATTATCACTCATGGTTGATTGAAGGTAGGAAGGATCTAACAACAGTTCTATAGATGGGTAGGGTTAGTTTATATAATGTGGGGGACTGGAGTTCCTTTGGAAGATGGGGCGAGAGAGGGAGAGAACAGATGGTTAAAAAGTTTAGCTCAAAAGGCAAAGACCGAACAAAAGCACTAAATCATAACGAGTTTCAATTAGTAAAAGAACCGATAATAAAATCTTTGTATTAGTAAAAGAGCGTAACTTTACACAGTTAGTTTAGTATAATACATAATATAACTTATTTGGCCTGTTTTTGGGTGTCGCCTATTTTTGGACGATAAGGGATATTATCAAGTCGGCTTCTATGTTACTTAAAATTAGAATTTTCTTGGCTTGAGACTACAAAGTTAAGAAGTTAAGATGACAGACCTTCTTCTCCAACAGATCAACCCTTTCGTGTTAAATCAGATTGATCATTACTACATGGATTGATTGTCATCACAGTGAATGAGTGAGTTAAGAAAGGGGCATGACTATCCCATTGCAAAGCTCAAGCCTAAATGACATGGACAAAACCAAGAATACAATAGTAATGCCGCTTAGCATAGCTTTGCCTCTGCGGTGAAATAGTTATATTTATGGCATTATTGTGACCAAAAGTAAAAGCCTACACACATGAGTAGCAAGGCCGAGACCAGACAAAGAGACGGAGGAAAGCAAAAAACAAAGGAAAAAGGAGGGTGTAGTGAGATTGAGATAATCTTGGGACTTGAGAGAACAAACTCCTCCTTATTGAACACGGTGTGAAAAGTTGAAAATTGTGAGACAAATCCCTATGAGTTCTTGTTTTGAAGATATAAGTAATAGCAGTGAAAAGGGCCATGCCAAGACAAAGGTCAGGAAATTAGGGTTGGTGGTTGTCTCCCATTATCCCACTCCCCACGGACACAGACACACACACACATTCACACGCACACAGAGAGAGAAAGAGATGAAGAGTGTAAGTAAAAACATACATGCTAAAGCCAACTCCCCATGGGCGTGGAGTGAATTTGTCAAATTCCTCGGGAAGGGAAGCCAAAAGAAATTGAAGTCTCAACCCACCCCAGCATTTGCTTTGGTGGGAGAGTTCTGGTCGGTTTGGCTGAGTACGACCCAGAAAACTGTCCCTACTTGCTACTGTACTTCACTGTTCATATGCTTTATACTGCTCCTTCATGCCCTTCGTAACTACACGCACATCAAACGTACTGTTACAAGCGTCACCCCCCTCTCTGTCTCCCCTCTCATTTGTGTGCGTGTGGAGTCCCACTTGCTTTGTTTTGGGGGGTAAAAGACGTGGAGGCAAATTGAAGGAATGAAAAGGACACTGTGGCAGGCCATAACTATTTGGGATAGGAGCGATGGAGATTAGAAAGTAATTATATGCGTGTCTATTGATTATAAAAAAAAATGTCAAATACGTCTTTTAATATGATAGAATACAAACGGCCTTAATGTGTTAGATTAAGAGACAATTTTACCCCCTTTGATTGACTTGAATTTCCCTTTTATATGCCACCCTCGAACTTACTTTTCTTTCCTTTTTTTTTAACCTTGACAAAACACACTCCCTCCCCCCACCCCGCGCGCGGTTTTTCACCCCTCAAGTCCAACACCAACACTAACCACCAAACATGACCACAACTGACACCACTACCACCAATCTGCACGCGCACACACACACACCCGCTCACAAATCTGCACAATACACACACACACAAATACAAACACAAACGCACACACACACACATTACATTTGTGTGTTGTTGCGTTAGTGTATGCGTGTGGGTGCACAAATCACACGTCGGAGACAATAATAGTTGATCTCAAAAGTCGGTAGAGTTCCGCCACCACCATAATCACCTTTGCCATCGCCACACTTAGTTGAAGAAGAAGACGACCAAACAAACATGTTACTTCTTTGTTTAGCACACGTTCCCACTGCTTAGATTCATCCAGAAGCATACACACACGCGCGGACGTACACATACGTGCCTACTGATTGAATCAGACCCACACACACGCACACTTCTACCACCATTCCTAATGGTCAGAGATAAGTGTGTGTGCACGTGCACGTTGGGATGCCTACATTTGTGTGTGTGTGTGTGTGTGTTTTTGCGTCAGTGTTTGCGGTTGCAGTGGTGAGTAAGACGCTTCACGTGGGCTACGGTTGTGGGTGGTGCATCTTATGGAGGGCTACAGTGATGGTAGTGGTGGGTTATGATGGCCTGTCGCGGTTACTTGTGGTGTAATAGGCAAAGGTTGAATTTAGCAGCTTGGATTTGTAGAGGTAAAGGTTAAAGAAACGGTGGGAGTGTTGAAGGGTAAGGGGTATCTTACAAATAGTTGTATTGACATTTTTGAACATACAGTGTGCTACTGCCATAACATATATATATATATATATATATATATATATATATATATATATATATATATATATATAAAAATAAGGATATATGTGTTAGGAATCTTTAAGATTCTAGTTTAATATGCAATATTTGGAAAGTCGATAGGGCTGACTGTAATTATTCTTTATTCTTAACTATGTTGGGTTTAATTATGGTATTATTCAATCGGCTAATGGCACACTTAATTGCTAAATTAATGCAAGTGACTTGTGTTTCATGCAATTATATAAACTGTGAATGAATGTGTGTCTAGATAAGACAACTCTTGTGTTAGAGCAGTGCCACTCTTACATCCAGATATTGGCTCTAAATAGGACTGTAAATAAACTGAATTGTTCATAACTGCTCGTGGTTCGTTCCCAAAGAGCTCGTTTATGTTTGTTTGTATAATATGTGAACCGAACATGAATAAAATATTGGAGCTCGTTTATTAAACGGGCCGAACATGAACATTTCAAAGTATTCACGAATGTGTTCGTGAACAGCTCCTCTGGATAATAACTTAAATATAATTTGGTCGAAACTCAAAAGTCGTATAACTTAATTATATTATAAATTAGTTTAAACTTAAAAGCCCTAAAATTACTTAGACAATTGGATCAAGTAAGGTATAGTTCTGATTTGAACTAATTGTTTTGAACGAGGACACGAGTTTTCAGGTTCGAATTTGGTTCATATAAATAGATGAACGAACTCAAACCGAACACAAGTTTTGTCAAACAAACCGCGAAGGAGTTCAAATAAAATTTTGAAGATTAAACAAACACAAACACAAACATGGCCTGAAACTAAACATACATCTATTCAGCTTGAATTCGGTTCGTATATAGCCCTATCTCTAAATGAAGCGGAGAAGTACAGTTTCTCTCCCATGTACACTAGAGGTAATATAATGCCCAGTGGACACTTCTTTACAAATTCGAGATTAATTGGTTGTTAAGAATTGTACGTATTACTGACACTTTCCACCCTTTGACAACCCACAGCATCCATTAGTGTCCGTTTCTCGTGGCTTCAAACTTAAGAATTATATTGCCTTTATAATACTTTGAACTTCAAAGTATTATAAAGACATTATAAAATAAGAAGCACCTATTGGCAAATTGTATTTTTGCTTTTATTCACTTTGATTTACATGATTATGTACTTGTCCAGATTTAATTTTTAATCAAGTGTTAATTCGTTGTTATTTATCGACAAATATAGTGTGAATTACCACCAAACCACCACCACAACATTGCCAACCAACACCATCAACCACCATACACACATCTTACCACGACGCCACCACCAGAATTCTACCGTCACCACAATCACCTTTGTCGTCGCCACACCTAGTTGAAGAAGAAGACACCCAAACAAACATTTTACTTCTTTGTTTAGCACACGTACCCACTGCTTAGATTCACCCACAATCATACACACGCGCACAGACACACACACACACGCACGCCTACTGATTGAATCAAACCCAAGGACACTCACACTTCTACCATCATTCCCAGTGGTCAGAGATAAGTGCGTGTATGTGTGCCCGAGCATTGGGGGTACCTACGTTTGTGTGTGTGTGTGTGTGTGTGTGTGTGTGTGTTCGTGTCAATGTTTGCGGTTGCAGCGGTGAGTAAGACGCTTCGTGTGGGCTACGGTTGGTGGGTGGCGCATCTTGTGGAGGGCTACAATGATGGTAGTGGTGGGTTATGATCGGCTATCGCTGTTATTCGTGGTGTAATGGGTGAAGGTTGAATTTAGCAGCTTGGATTTGCAGAGGTAAAGGTTAAAGGAACGGTGAGAGTGTATTGGCATTTTTGAACATACAGTGTGTCGCTGCCATCAGCGAAAATATATATATATAATATATAAATTAATATTATAAAAATAAGGGTATATGTGTTAGGAATTTTTAAGATTCTGGTCTAACATGTAATGTTTGGCAAGTCAATAAGGTTGACTGTAATTATTTTTTAACCTCGAGAAATTTAGTAATATTATTCTTTAATTATTTTGGGTTTAATTATGGTGTTATTCAATCGGCTAATGGCACACTTAATTGCTAAATTAATGCACGTGATCTGTATTTCATGCAATTATATAAACCGAGCATGAATGTGGGTCCAGATAAGACAGCTCTTGTGTTGGACCAGTGCTACTCTTACATCCAGATATTGGCTCTAAATGAAGCGGAGAAATGCACGTTGTCTCCCATGTACACTAGAGGTAATAACGCCCAGTGGACACATCTCTACAAATTCCAGATTCATTGGTTGTTAAGAATTTGTACGTATTACCGACACTTTCCACCCTTTGACAACCCACAGCATCCATTAGCGTACGTTTCTCGTGGCTTCAAACTTAAGAATTATACTGCCTTTATAATACTTTGAACTTCAAAGTATTATAAAGGCAGTATAAAATAAGTAGCACCTATTGGACATTGTATTTTTGCTTTTATTCACTTTGATTTATACAGTTATACACTTGTCCAGATTTAATTCTTAATCAAAAGTCTTAATTCGTTGTTATTGATTGACAAATGCAGTGTGAACTACCATTCGTTGGTAGACCCTTTGTTTTTCAATGCTGAGATTTTTCAATGGAAGACAAACAACTACTCCATGTTGTTGAAAAGTAATTCCACAAAACAACTCTTTATTTTGTATTAACAGTTGGATTTTGTAGGTAAAGGTAACACCTAACACGGCAAAAAAACTTTCATCTTCATTTTCTTTAGGAAAATACAGATATTGTATACAAGAATATAGTAACCCAATAATAACAACAATATGTAAAGGGAGAAATGCAATTAAACTCAACGATAACTTCTTTGAAGGACGTATCATCACTTTATATTTTCAATGTGAAATAAAATTTAGAAACATTGTATACTAAATATATGAGTGCCAATAAATGTCTTCAATATTATTTTGGATGGGTCATTATTTCTGGATTAATTTCTTAATTTTTATACTAGTAAGTCTCGCATAATTTGAATACTAATTCTAAATATTCTAAAACACTACCGAATCAATATATTAATACCAATACTTAATTTTGACAATAATATCCCCAAAAAACTTTCTCTACTATGATAGTTACGTTCATATATCCAAAAGGTAAATATAACTTATGAAATCTAAATCAAAACTAATAATTTATTTAAATTTGGACAGGGTCCTTATTTTTAATATTAATCAATCTGGTAGGAATAATGAGGGTATTTCTGTAGGCCCTTTATAGTTAAAACAAAAACTAATTGTAATCATTCTAAACATAACACAATCAATATACTAACTTACTAAAACTTAATGTTGACAAAAGTATCCTTAAAACTACTATCTTGTACGAATACAAAAGTTCATATATCTAAAAAACCAAATAACATATCAAATTTAGAAGAACAAATAATGTTACAGTTGGGATAAAGTAATATAATTCTTCCAGTATATAGATATACATATATGCATATGTGTCTCTAAGATAGTTACAGTAAAAAGTGATGGTTGCTATATGCATTTAATTACAATTGTGTTGACTAACCTCAAATCCATAATTATTAGCATAATGTAAAGATATTTGCTAAAACTTTACAAGCTCGTTGCAGTTAACAAGTATAACCTGACAAAATTTGCTATATAAAACATACTTAAGTTATGAAATAAGTGTCCATGAGAAAAATATCAGTAAAGCCATTGGTGTAAAATTTAATGCTTGGTCACAATGGCAGGTCAACCTATAAGATGTGGGCAGTGAATTCAAACATTCCAAAATCAGTTCTATCAATGACTCACATATTAGGTCTTACTAAACCTGGGTACTAGTAATAACCCGTTGAGTTCGGGTAAACCAGGTCAGGTAAATTTTATGTCATTTTTCCTGGTTATTAGTTATTTTCAATGCCTGTACACTAACCATGCGGGTTGGATATTACTCGTGGGTAAATGACTTTTGAATTTCTTTATTAGCATATATTCACTGGATATCTTTCTTAGTATAGTCTTCCCTTCTTTTTATTACTATAGTTATCACTTTCTAGTTTAATTCCTTCATGACTCGTTTCATTTTTGTTACTACAACTAAACGATATTGTTGGCTATATGTAATCATCTCAATTCTCAAATCCAACAAAATCATCTCAAATCTAACACAATCAGCACGTCTATTTGAAAGGTCCTAGAAAATTAATCCCCAAGTCTAAAGTATAAAAATTCATTCAGAAATTAACAGAATAATACAACTAGATCTGATTGATTTCATAGTCAGATCGACTATGAATCAAATTGTAAACAAAGGTTAAAGGTTAACACTTCCCGCGAAAGATAGTGGCAGCCGAGCTACAGTCGATCTATGAGCGAGCGTGAGAGGGACGATTGGGCACTGTCAAGTTAATGTGGAGTAGCGCGATCTTCAATGGATGAGACTATGATGAGTGAGAAAGAGAGACAGAGAGAGAGAGAGAGAGAGAGAGAGGGATCTGACTATCGTGGGTGAGAGAGAAAAAGACAGAGAGGAAGGTTGAGAGAGAGAGAGAGTTAGTTCAGACAATGAGGGAAATTGAGAGCAGCGCAGATAAAAGAATGACCGGTGAGGATGAAAACCCTAATTGTTATATAAGTGAAAATTTTAGGTAGTTCGGGTAACCCGGATTGAACCGAAATTTACAATTTGGTTCAGTACAGGTCTAGTTTTATTGAGTCTCTTATGTTATGTATGTACTCGTACCTGGGTTTTTTGAGCGGGTATGGATAGACCTTCGGGTCCGGTTCAAATTTTGCCAGGTCTAGGTTTTACTTTGACTGCTAACACCTCAAACGCTCCAAAATAAGGAGATACTATCTTCATTGATTAAATGTCCTCACCACATACGACATTTTACAGGGATCCTAAAAAGACATATACTTATTTGGTCATTCTGTTAAAATTATTCATGCAAAAGTCAACAACTTATTTGGAAGTAATAAGATGCAACTCTAATTCTTTCAAATTTTTACTAAAGCATTAAGTAACATATGAGGACTTATATCAAATTATTAGCACCTTAAAACTCCTCTAGTAAACCTAACGAACAAAATTTGTTTTTTAAGTATTTAAAATGGATATGTGAATAGCGCACCCTTTTTAATCACAACTATAATTGTATTTGTTATTTAGCATTATAAGTTATTATTAGGACTATTGAATTACTCTAATTAATGCTAAGCAAATATTTATTTCAAATGCTACTTGACGAAAATAAAAGTTTAAATATAAGATAATTTTTAAGGATGACACGGTAGCATAATCTACTCACGACTCTTTCTACTAGGCATGTTCTTTCAACATATAGTTCAGAGAAATTAAAGCAAACATATCTATACAAGTATTTCATAACGATTGCACGCCGATCTAATCAAGTCTCCAATTTTAATGGCCTATAAGAAGATAAGATATTCTAACATATATCATGTATATATTTTGACAAGTAGTTTGTGAGAGAATATAATAAAGGAATATAAACCAACAGCCTATTAACCCACACTGTATAAAACTTATGTTAAACGAATATAGACCAACGTTTTATTTTTGATAGGATTACAATATAATGACCAATAACAAGACTCTTCTTTATACCCAGTTAAATGTTAATGAAAAACAAGAATAATTTATTAATAGATTTGAACTAATTATATGCATTCAAACTTTATTTTGACTACAATATATTTAATTATAACAGTGAGCGATGATTATTGTGTAAATTCAATAACAGTTGTGTGATTAACTCTGGTCTGTAAAGTAAGCAACATAAGAATATTTGTTAAGCTTCACAAGTCCCTTTTAGTTAGTTGTAGTTATAACCTGACAAAATTTTCTATTATAAAAACAACAAATCTTTTTATCTGACCACGTTCATTGTACATTTACTAGCATTTAGGAAAATCTAAATATGGTAGTGACGAGAAGAAAACCTTAATTATTAATATGGGAGAGCTACTAGCCTGTTTGTAAGTTTCGAGAGGAAAGGATAAAGAAAAGAAAGGAAGACAAGGGAAGAGAACATTAAATAAGACAAAAGTAGACAATTTTTTTTATTTTGTTTGTGAGTTTAAGGGATAAAAGAAAGTATCATCATTTCTCTTGTTTTTGAATTCATCAAGAAAGAAAAAAAAGACATCACAAATACACCCCATATTTTGATAATTGTAAAAAACATTATAAATTTATGATCATAAAAAAGAATGTGCTATGAAGGAAAAACAAATTAGTTATCATGGGCATTATACGAAGTTCATACCATACTTATGTTATATATCTTATTGATTATTGACACAATAAAACATACAAATGAGCTATTAGTGCCTACATACATCCAGACATCCAAATGTAATTAAGGTCACACCAAAAAAGCAAAACAATCGGTCATGAGTTCATTCATTTGTAAGTGAAATGACAAGTTTTTGTACGAAACCTTATGACCTAAAAGTCATAAAAAAAATTTAGTTTTCATTATCTCAAGGGTAATATGTTTATTATGAAAATATTACTCTTGAGGGTATCATTTCTCTCTGCTTCTTTTCAATTCTGAGAGAAATCATTTGGAGAGAAACATGCCCAAACTTTCCTCCATTTTTTCTTCTTTTCTTTCTTCAAAAAAACTTACATACTAGAGAAAATGGAGGAAATATGAGAGATTATGTTTGAAAGTCTAGATATCGGTTCACTAAAGTACGTAGTCAAATGCTAGAGCCTTGATGGTTACTTGAAGCTGTTACAAAAGAGCTTAATGAGGCTTGAGTTCTATACAAATTTGCGAAAAATAGGAGTACAAGTGAAATCAATTTTTGGTACTTTACTTAACTTAGTCGTGATTAAATTTAGCATTAACGTTATTCTTTATGGTTAAAAATAATGCTTTCTACAAGCGAACTCTCTGTCACCAACAATTTTTTCAGCAAAAAATATGTTTGCTTATTACAAGATGTTAAACTCTTTTTTACCTCGTGTTAGGTGCAATGTGTAGTATTACACTTTTTAGAGCTTTATAATTTTATTAAGCATAGAGATCGACAGTGGCTCCCATAATTCTAACATTATAAACTCAAAAAAGATTCATACAATATAGTAGACAAAGCATGATTTGATTTAAATAATCTTTATTCTGACAAAAATATGAATCAATATTTTATTCTATGATGTCCTTATTTTACTACTAAATCAATTTAAAAAGGTTTTATAGTGCATGAGCAATATAAATATTTGGACTCTATTTTAATTAATACATTCGTAAAATACGATCTATAATATGAAAAAAGAATAATGGATATATATACACCTATATATAGAAGATAAAATTAAAACAAAGGTAAGTTAGCTATATCATGGCTAAGCCGGATTCCAACTCGATTAATAACTTTGGTACATTTAAAAGTAAATCTAACTTGCTAAGCATGTTGATTAAAGTATATGATTAAATGTTGGTCGACTATTTTCTTACTTTAAGGTTTTGTGCTATCCTATTCAATCACGTTTGTTAAATATAGAAACATCACAATATGCAAATTCTATATGACATAGCTGAAAATGATAAAGTAGAATTAAGATCTTAAGATGTTTGAAGATAAATATTAAAAAAAAGTTTATTTTTAAGATCATATTTTATCATCTTATTTTTAAGCCATAAAATAAGACATGAACAAACATATGAGGTATAAAATAGGCGCTCCGATGAATCTAACGATAATCTAAAGTAGTTATGTCATATACAGTGGATAAAGCATGAGTTAATTTCAACTAATTGCACATAAAATCTAGAAAAATAATACGTATTTTGTAATGAAATTAGTCTCCGGCTTACATTTCAAACCTTAATTAGTATATTTGAAGATAAATCTAACTTAATAAGCATGTTTATCAAATAGTTCTTTACGTTTTGATTAAAGTTTGTTCAACAATTTGCTCACTACGAGGTTTTGAGCTATCATACTTTCTATTTAGTCAAGTTTATTAAACTTTTTAAACTTATATAACTGTCTTATGCAAAAACATAATGATCTTACTATTTCTTTGTGTACTTTTATCGTTGGATTCCGTTTTCTTCTATAAGGGTCACCATATCCTTATAAAAAAAATATTTATATGAGCATATAAACCCCATGCTCAACGCTTCTGAAAAGTTTCTAAAAGCTTCATGCCGGTAAACTTTTACAAACCATATGCTATAAAAAAAAATATCAACCTAAATTTGTTCTATTGAAATTAAACAGCTTGTAATTAATGTTATGAGTGTGTTATCGAAATGTGCAAATTTTTTCAAAAGTTACTTACACAAGCATGATAAAATTGTCTCTTTCAGTAACAATTCTGATCTCAATACTTTGTAGGCATAATTGTATCAATAGAGTCTACTTTTTTCCTTTACGTGTATGAAATAAGGTTCTACATTTTGTTCCTCTAAACATGTACCAAATATGCATAAGGACCTTACTTATTGATGTTTCCCTACAAAAAATAATTTATTCCGTGAAAAAGGAATTTTTTCATTTAAAAATAAATATGACTAGCTTTTATGAAATCGTCATAAAAATATAGTATTATGTAATAGATTTTGTTATTCAATTCAAAGCTTTTAAATTAATAAAACCCTTCTGTACTTAACGCGAGTTTTCAGGCTAGTGGAGGTATTATAGTGAATCCAAAATTAAATGTTATATTCTTCTTCATTAAAATATCAAAATACGTAATAATGGACCGACTTCTTCATGTTTCCCAACATCAACCTATCAAAAAGAAAAGTTCACCGCTTCATTCTTACACTTCTGCTCATGGATTTCAAGACATAGCATTAAGGAATGAAGATTTTTGTTTTTATTTTTGTTCATGAAGTGGGGACTTATAATTTTCTTCATTATTTAAGATGGTCAAGTACCTTAAGTACCACTTCTCTTTATATACTATTTTACTTACCAAATCTATTTCTCTAGAACATTAGGTTGTTCAATTAACCTTGTGACGTGCCAATATCCCCCAGAATGTGAATTCAGAAAAGAAGGAGAAAAAAAAGGGGGAGGGGGGGGGGGGGGTGTAGATTTAGTTACCTTTAAACCAAAACAACTAGATGATACGCAGACGGGCTTTGAATATTACGCAAATGTCATCCCTTAATTACTGAAGATTAATCGTTGCTCAAGTTCATTATTTAGTGGCATTTGTTTGAACAATTTTAGCAACAAATCACAACCGACTATTTTGCTACCACTTCTCAAGTGTTATCAATACTTCTTAGCATGAAATATTTGTCGATAGAGGGGCAGAGAGAGTTGCTACAACCATAATAATTTTGTTACATGGCAAAAATGGACATAAATGCTATGGGCGACCGGACTTCTTTCGACCAGAATTTTGGCATTTGATGCATTCACCTTGAGTTTTGCTAAATTGGCTTTTTAGTTGAGAAAAAAAAATATATATATATATATATAGACTATATATTTTAGTTGGACAAAAAAGCAGAATTTACTAAACTAGTTAATTATTATCTCACAAAAATGGTAAATATGGTCAGGCAGAATTTGTGAGATAATAATTAACTAGTTTAGTAAATTCTGCTTTTTTGTCCAACTATATATATATATATATATATATATATATATATATATATATATATATATATATATATATATATATATATATATATATATATATATATATATATATATATATATATATATATAGGCCCCAATGCCTGACCATATTTACCATTTTTGTGAGATAATAATTAACTAGTTTAGTAAATTCTGCTTTTTTGTCCAACTAAAATATATAGTCTAGCTGTACACAGTTGCTTTTTAATCGCCTTCAGTTTTGCCATTGTGTCTCAATCATCTATCTGGCCGTTCGAATTTGTGCACGTGAATTTGAGCGATAAATGAGGTGTTGACATATTATCCATTGATATAAAAATTAGCATGTTAGCGCATAAAAACGTCAAGACTATGCACACTAACTCCTTTTAACAACTCCGGAAGATGCACACTCGGTTTGTATCTACAGACTGCGCTAACTAAGCTATGACATTCTTTAGTTGTTAGTTGTGCATTATTTTTGCAAAGTACAATCACGCACAATAGTACATTGTTATACTAAAAAGTTACGGTGTTATACTAAAAAGTTATTAGAAAAACAAAACATTTGAAAATCCGTATTACACAGCATGGGTAAAAAGGCAGGGCAAATAATTAACTCCTCCGTCAATGTTAACAGTCTCTTTGCGCTTGTTACTATCGGAAATCGTCGGTCAGGAGCCCAATCGACAAAACTCTACTGCTATAAAAGGTGGCAAGACTGTTCTTGTCTGTCATTGTAATTGTCATTGTCATGCTTCAAATCTGCACGGACTTCCTCTCTTCCCTGTTTTTTTTTTTCACCCTGGTTTCTTCTTGCAGAAGAATCAAACTATTAGGAGAAAGTCACCGGAATGAGGCTTCTTAATTGGAGCTACCCAACAATAAGGCTCTGTCCAGAATGTTAGAAATAATAAAACCTGTCTGCAGGTGTAAGCATGCATTCAATTAATTCCACACCGAAAGTTGTACCCACGCAAGGAATATCACCATCTTCAAATAGTGATTGCAATAATACCCCAATGTTCGCACTTGATGATAAAGTGGACTTGGGTTGGAAGAAAATCTCAGTGCGTACATGAGTCGTAAGTACCGCCTTAAAGTCGCTTTCGAAAATCTACTCGTGTTTTTTATTGCACTAGTAAACATAAAGCGTTGGTAACAAAAGTAGAGATTGCAAGTTCGAGCTTGGCGCTAAAGTGGTTATGCAGATTCTAAGGCTTCGTTTGACTTTGGTTTCTTTTTCATTTTTTAAGAGCAGTTTAATTTTTTTTTTTATAAAAACCTTTTTTTTGCGGTTTTTTTTTTGGTGTAACCTTTTTATTTTGACTTTTTTTTTATGGTTTGCGGTGGCGGGTGGGGCAGCGGTACGGTTGGTGGTGAGGATCCGGAGGTGGCTGCCGGCAGTCACCGGCGGCCGGCGGCCGGAGGTGGCTGCCGGCAGTCACGGCGGCCGGACAGTCATTACCGGCGGCCGGACCCGGCAGTCTCCGGCGGTGGTGGAGGCCATGGCCACAGTCTCCGGTTGGCCTTGCCACTGCATGGTAAGTCCACAGGTGGCTGCCGGATTCCGGCTGCCCTGAGGTGGCTCCGGCTTGGTGAGGTGTAAAAGAAGCTCTGCAGTTTAAAAACTGGTTTTTTAAATTAAAAAAAAATGGACCAAACGCTCTTTTTTTCAGTTTTTAAATGGAGGGGTCAAACGGGCTAAGACGTTAGCTTCCTTTCTTTTTCACTCCAAGTACATACTTTTTTTTTCCTTTTTTTTGCGTTTGATGTACCTAAATGATAATTTTCTTTTATTCTAAAACAAAAAAGACAGATATTTTGAGGATCAGTTTACGCTGAAAGGATTCTCTGGGCTTCAAGCAGCAAGAAAGCCAGACAGCATTACAAGGGCCTGACCACATTTTTTAATTGTGGAGGACATGGCCATCACTGGTTCCTTGCCACTGCATTAAGCCACATAGAGATCCTCAGAATATTAGCTGCCTATAACTCAACTTGTGAGGGTATAAGAAGCCGTATAGGCTTTTGTTAAAAGAGGAGCAGGATTAGAGTTGTCAAATGGGCCGAGCGGCCCGCGGGCTGGCCGGCCCGGCCCCTTTGATGAACAGTGCTGGCCCGGCTTTTTAGGGCCTAGGGCCTGGGCTTGGGCCCCGGGTTTGGCCCGGCAGGCCCGGTTCAGGCCCGGGTCAGGCCCGGTTCAGCCCCCCTCTTTACTTTTGAAATTTCACTTTTCCCCCTTTCCCCCCAATAGATTTATTCCCCTTTTCTCCCCTAAACAGTACTGAAGATTTAAGTAATGCGAAGAATAATAACACATCTTAAAGTCTTTGATTTTTTTTTTTATAAATATAGTGGTCATGGGATCAAGTAAATTTCTAACATCTTTATGTATTGAAATTACTGACCCCAATGCATCGTGTACCCCACATTTGCTGTATTTTGTCAATTTATGTTACAATTTGAGTGGGCTGGAATTTGGAATCTGTTAGGGACGCTTTAATAAAGCGTCCCTAATAGCAAATTACCATAATTAAAAAAAAACTCTTACCTTGAATAACAAGAAAATGCCAAAAAAATTAAAAAAAAAAGAAATTTGGGCTCAGGCCAGCCCAAGCCCGGCCCTAAATGTTGGGCCTAGGGCCTGGGCTTGGACCGGGCCCAGATATCCTTAGAACCAGGCCCGGCCCGGTTGGCAGCCCCCTTGGCCCGGCCCTGGCCCGATTTGTTGGAGGCCCGATGGGCTTGGGCTGGGCCGGCCCAAGCCTGACCCATTTGACATCTCTAAGCAGGATTGTCAGCTTCCGTACATTCAATATGTGGTTTAACATTTTCTTACTCTTTTTTATCTTCGTAACATTTTCTTACTCTGCAGTAATTAATTTTTAAAGAAAGTTTAAAAAGGGTTTATAATTGGCTCCCATTTAATTTTAGGATAAATTACACTTATATCCCTGAGGTTAGGGTATAATTACAGACAAGGACAATAGTTTGGATAAATTACACATATATCCGTTGACCAGACAGAATCTTAAAAACCCTAACGGTTTTAAAAAAAATGACTTCGTTACCCTCAAGTTACAAATCTATTTATTTCAGTTGCCATTATCTTAAATTCTCCCTTAAATTCTCTCTCAAATTCACAGATAGACTACACTTATCTTTCCCACGCCGGCAGCCCCCTCCCCTCGCCCCACGCCTGCAGGCAGCCCCCGCCCTCACCCCACCGCCGATCAACCCACCCACACCACCACTATACACAAATCAAAGCTGGTCCAACCATAACCCAGCTACAAAATGCTCCGGATCTAAGGACCCATCGTCGACAGCCCCTTCACCCCACGACTGTAGCCCTATCCGCTCGATCTTCCTCTCTGTCGACAGCCCGATCTGTGTCGAGACGGGCGGCGTTGCCGCATTTGCCCACCGACAGCACCGCCGAGGGCTGCTGTACGCCGGGATAGAAAGCGGGATGGTGGCGCTCAAGGAGACAACGACGTAATCAACAGCGTGGCGGCACCGGGGTGAGGTTCGCGATGGTGGCAGAGGCGATCGGCGGGGTGGTGGTCCAAGGACAAGTGCAATTCCTGTAATTTATTGAGTGGTCTTTGGTGATGGAATTGAATTGATACTTGGACGATAGTGATGGAATGAAATTTCTGGAATAAAATTGAATTGATATAATGAAATTCACAGTGAATTTTAGATTCACTATGAATTAGGGTTTTGGAACCCTAATTTTCAAATTAGGGTTTTGAGACCCTAATTTGAAAATTAAGGCTCTAATAAACCCTAAATTTTGAAATCGGGAGGCACAAATCTTCAAATTAAGACTGAAATCAAAGATTAAAAATTCAGTATATTAAGGCTGAAATCAAATTAAGGGTTTTAAATCAAAGATTAAAAAAATTCAGTATATACAGTACAAGGGGTAGTATCGTCATTTTAAAAATACGTATTGCTGACATCATTAAAAAGTACACTTTTTAGACGGAACCCTGACGGATGGACACGGCTGATACATTTTTAAAGTGTTTGGTCACGGAATGTTACATTTTAAAACTTAGTGTCATTGACTGTAATTACACCCTAACCTCAGGGATATTTGTGTAATTTGCCCAAATTTTTATCTACTTACTTGCTATTATATGTGCAAAAGTTTTTTCAAAGCACAAGGACAGATCCATGGCATTGAAGTGGGATGTAACTATTTCACACTTCATTTTTGCCGATAATAGTTTACTCTTTTTCAACACAACTCGCAGTACGCCAAGGCCTGTCAAATCTATTCTCGAGCTCTACGGGACGGCTTTCAGACAACTTGTAGATTTTCAGAAGTCATTAGCAGTGCACTACATGAGAAACGGATGCCTACGGTACCAAAGCATTGGCATTAGTAGAAAGTACCGTAGACATAGCCTAGGCCTACGATACTTTACTGTGGGTGCTTCTTCCGATGGCATAGACACATGCCTACGAAAGTAAAGACATAAGCCAACATTCATTCTGTAAGGACATAAATACCCAACGGTTTTGAACACTTTCGCCTCTAGATATACAGTAGCCTTTTCATTTCTGTGCCTAGGGTTCTCTAGATTTTTGCCAACAGATATACCTTAGGTCAATTCCCCTCTGTGCTTATGATTTTCAAGATTTTGCCTAAAGATATACCGTAGGCCTTTTTCCCCTTTGTGCCTACTGTTTTATGAATTTTGTCTACAAATATACCGTAGGCCTTCTAGATATATATATGCCTATGGTTTTTTGAGTTTTACCTATGGAATTACCGTAGTTATCTGTGCCTACGGTTTTTAAGACGCGTTTAGCAAGAACACGCCGAATAAATATGTTCCATCTTGATTGTTCCAATGGCCTCGTCCCATGAAAAGCACCTCGGCCTGCCTTGTGCTAGGAAAATCAAAGAAGCAAGTACCCAGCTAAATTAGAGGGAAAGTATGGAACTAGCTCCCAGGGTGGACCTAGAAATGTCTTATCAAAGCTGGAAAGAAGTGTTAATAAAAAGCTTAACTCAAGCCATTCCCACTTATGCTAAGGGTTATTTCAAGCTTTCCACTACTTCTATGACGACTTTCCATGAGAATTTGAGAATGGCCAAAAGAAGTTACATTGGACAAGCTGAACATGTTTATGCACCTTGAAGGATGAATAGGAGGCCTAGGTTTTCAAAACCTAGAGGCGTTTAACTTAGCGTTACTTGCCAAACAAGCTTGGTGATTGGTCAACTCTATAGATTCTCTAGTAGCTGAACTGTTAAATTTAGAAAAAATTTCCCAGATGGAGACCTTTTTAAGGCCAAAGTAGGTTCTTGTCCGCCTCTAACGTGGGGAAGTATTTGAGCAGCCAAGGATGTTCTAGGGGCAGGAGCTACATGGCAGGCTGGCAATAGATGCCAGATTCATATTTGGGATGATCGTTGGCTTCCATAGCCAACTTCTTTTAAGCTACAATCGTTGATAAGGCTTCTTTCGAGTGACGCCACAGTTGATACCCTTATTGAGGAGAATTCCAAACGATGGCCGAAGGCTTCAATCAACGAGGTTTTCATTAAGATGAAGGCTCAAATGATTCCATACCACTAGGTTCCTTACAAAACGAAGATTGTCTAGTGTGGCACTAACAAATGTCTTCAACATAATATTGACTTAACATTTTCTCTCAAGTTGAACGCTAAAACTTTTTATTTCTTAAGAACACAAACCTTTGATGCTTGAAATGTAGGAGAGCTCTTTTGCTTTGAGAGAAATCAAGTATAAGCATTAATGCCTAAGCCGCATGATAATTGAGTTACGGTACAAATAGTTTCTTGAACAAACATAATGAATTTGGAGGCATGGCTGAGAGAGAGAGAGAGAGAGAGAGAGATTTTGGTATGCCACAAAAAATGAAAGAGCTTGCCCCATTAATTGTAACTGGATGACATAATGTCTTGTGAGCGATACGAATGGGAAGGGGGAAAAAGGTTAATTAGGTTTCAATACTTATTTCAAATCATGATACTTATAAATACATTATTTCATCGATTCACTGGAGTATGTGTCTACCATACGAACTATCACATTTCATTTTATGAGCTAGAGGATAATCTAAAAGGACAACTTTTAATAGCGTCGTGAAGGAGATTGCAAGGTTAACAAATGAGGCTCCATATTACAACATTATTAAATTGAATAATTATAACTTGATCAAGACGTGACAGGGGAAGTAGTCTTCAAACTCACAAGCTAGTGACAGTTCCCCTTAGCCCAAATAAGCCCCTCTCTCCCCCAATGAAAGAGACAGGTAATATATCTAAAAAGCCCAAAAATAGCCATATATCACCGGAGCACGTTGACGACAGAACTTTCAGCTCGCTTCCCAGTCACCGCGGACCATGGAATTCCAAAACAAAAACCGTACTGAGACGCGGTCTCTTCTTCTCAGAATAAAGATATTCCATTCAAAAACTCCATAGAGGAGGATTCTTTAGATGACGAATTTGGGGAAGAAGAGGATGATGGCTTGCAACAAGCATTCATGGGGGAGGAGGATCCTACTTCAGAGAACCTCCTCAAGCCTAACATAGTCCTTCCAACTAGAGCTTATCAGGAAAATACGGAAGAAGTGGAAGAAATTCATTGATTATTAGACTTTTAGGAAAAACGATTAGATATAGAACCCTTATGACTAACTCTGAGCCCTGTGGAGTTTGCAAGGGGATTTTGAGTTAATTGATTTGGATGGTGGTTTCTTTCTTCTTATATTTGATTACAATTAAGACTACCGCCATGTTATCCATGGAGGCCCTTAGATTATCATGAACCATTACCACACGGCCAAAGAATGGAAACGGGACTTTAAACCATCGGAAGCTAAGGAAGTTAAAACGGCTATTTGGATACAGTTGCCGGAGCTACCCATCGAGTATTATGATGAGAAAGCTCTTACGAAGATTGGTAAGAAGCTTGGGAAACCTCTCGAGCTAGACCTCAATAAAGCAACTTCTATAAGAGGTAGGTCTGCTCGAATTTGCATAGAAATAGCCTCAGCGTACCCATTATTCCGGCATTCACCATCAGAGCGAGGAGTACAGAGTCGAGTATGAATATATCAACAATCTCTATTTTAGTTGTGGGTGTGTGGGAAACAAAAGAAAATTGCCTGGAAATGAGAATGTCGATGCCAGGAAATTGCAGACGAAAAGTCCTGGTGAAGGAGTAAAAGATGGCGTCAGTGGAGGTACGACAATACACCAAACTAGTAACGGACGTCTAGAGACCTCACAAGGAAATTGTCACATGATGGGACTGCTGATGAAGAATTTGGGTCGTGGATGCTGGCCAAAAGAAAACCCGAAAGACCAGTCCCCCCAAAAAAACATGGGATCAAACCAATGGGCTAACCGTTTTAAAGTGTTACAAAAAAGCCTAGTTGACTGAGAAGGTCCAGCTGAAAAAGATGGTGAATAGGTTAAGAGGAAGGACAGACAGAAAAATGACATGAGCCAATCCAGTGTCAAATCAACTCAAATTTCAAGCCCTCAAAAAGCCGCAACAAGAGGCCCAGTTGAAATCCCTCAGCCCAAATTTGATAGGTCCCCCCACCGAAGGTCCAAGAGTTAATAAGTCTAGAAGCCCAGATAGAACCAGCAGGTATCTCCATTTGTGGGAAGTTTTGAAAGGCAGGCCAGCCTTGTGTGGCGATGGCATTGGACCCTAACCTAAAAAAGACTACAGATAACAATCAAACCTTGGTACCCTTAAAAGATACAAACCCTAATAATACTCCTTATAGCCTCCCATATGCAAGCGAACCTCCACCCCCTTCTTTCCATCACCCAATCAGCGCATCCACAGCGTTAATCACCAATACACCTACGGAGACACACATATGGAGCATGATTTGGATCTACCATCGGAGACCCACCTGATCCCAGCAATAATCTATCACTGTGTTCTTCCCAACATTTCAGATCATGTCTCCAACTACATTAAGATGCAAATCAAATGATCCTAGTGCACTGGACCAATGAAAAGGTCAATCTAATGATTCAACCTCAATGCACCACGCCAGATAACGGAATCGTGCACAAGGCACCTATTGCTCAAAGGCAAAGTCAAGTTCAGAAGGAAGCCAAGAGCGATGAGATCCTTGAGATCCTGCCTTCTTTCCCCCTGCCGTCATTCCCTTGTTTTCATTCTACGGAAATTTTAGTTTGGAATTACAACGGCACCATTGAAAAACAAGTTCAAAAATAATTTTAGAGAAATCATCTGGAGTTCAGACCTTGTGTAGTGACGATACTGGAACTGATTGTTAGATATGAGCAGATGGAAACCTTTTTTCATGATTAGGAATATATTACTTCTTGTATAGTCAACTCGGAAGGAAGATCGGAGGTATTTGGGTTATGTGGTATTCAAGAGAAGTTTCTTTAGCTATTATCCAAGCCAATACACAAGTCATTCATGCCACGGTGTCCAGAATGGATTTTGAGGATTGGTGTTTTCTCTGCAGTGTACTCGAGCCTAAATCCTAACAAGCACAAGCTATTGTGGGAAAATCTTAAATGTCTAACGAGTAATAATTCTCTGCCATGGATGTTAAGCGGGGACTTTAATGACCCTGATGAAAGAAAAGGCCTTGGGGATTCGATGAAGAACAACCGTATGCGACATTTTAGGGAGAATATAAATAAATGCAATCTTGTGGATCTCGGTTGTTATGGCCCTAGACTTACCTGGACGGATGGCCAGTAAAGGCTAGCTAACACTCAGAAGAGGCTCGATCGAGCCTTGACTTGCCCGACTGGTCGTTACTTTTTTCGGTAGCCCAGGTGCAAACCTTCCTCGAACTTCTTCGACCACTGTCCTATAATTGTCAATTGCACTGGTAGGCGTCCTACTCACTCTTCAATTTCTAAAGCTTTTCAATATTAGGTTGTTTGGATCACACATGATGACTTTGCTAGAATTGTTCAAGAAACTTGGGCTGATGATAGTGGTCCCTGCCTAAGTCTTCTAATATATTTAAATCTAATGCTCTTGATTGGAACAAAAATATTTTTGGTAACATATTTCAACGAAAGAGGCGCCTCTGGGTTGGACTTAGTGGCATTCAGAAGGCCTTAACCAGTTTTAGCTCTCATAGTCTGGAATGCCTGGAAGGTGAGCTCAGAAAAGAGTATCTTAATGCTTTAGATAAAAAAAAAAACATCTCCTTTGGATTCAGAAATCTAGAATAAAGTCCCTCGAATTAGGGGACAACAATACCCGATATTTTTATATTTCTACTACTGTCAGACGAAGATCGTAACACTATAAAGATCCTCAAAGTGCCTGATGGATCTTGGATCTCGAACGAAGCTGAGCTCAAACTTTGTGTTCTTAAATAGTTCACTACTTTATTCACCTAAAAAAATGCCTCTATATATGAGCCAAAAAATTGAAACTAATGACCAAGGAGACCTATTCCCCCACTTTAGCAATAGGGAAGCTGATAGCTTGGGAGTCCCTATTTCGAACAGTGAAATCAAAAGTGCATTCTTTAGTATTAAGGCGTTCAAAGCCCCTGGTCCGGATGGACTGAATGGCTTTTTTTTTTTTTTATAAATACTGGGACCTAGTTAGCCGCTCCTGTTACAAGTTTCTTAGACACTGCTATTCTAACGGTCACGTGCCTAAAGAGAATAACATTGCCTTTGTGACTCTCATTCCTAAGATCGAGAATCCTCAAGAGATCTCCCAGTTTAGACCGATAAGCCTAATAAATGTGAGTTATAAAGCTTTATCCAACATTTTGGTGACAAGATTGAGACCTCTCTTATCTAAGGTCATTAGCTCCAATCAGAGTAGTTTTATCCTGGGTCTCCATACCACTGATAACTCCATAGCCACCCAGGAGACAATCCAGACCATCAAGAAGTCCAAAGGTAAGAAGGGTAGCATAATCTCTATGATTGATCTTGAAAAAGTTTATGATAGATTAAGTTGGGTCTTTATTGAACAAACTTTGCATGATTTTAATGTCCCTCCTAATTGGATCAAGCTTATCATGAGTTCTGGAGCTTTTATTTTTGTCCACTGGAATGGTAAACCACTTCCTGCTTTTCCCTTAGGGTTTACGATAGGGCGATTCCCTTTCCCCTTACATTTTTGTGATGTGCATGGAAAGACTTTCTCATATGATTAATAGTATCAATCATAGAAAGAACTGTCTTGGCCTAAAAGCTTTTGCTAAAGGCCCTTTTTATTTTCCATCTTTCTATCCGATGATTTAGTTATTTTTTGCAAAGAGAGTGATATAAAATTCTGATAGGTCATGCACATTTTAAATGAATTTTTTCAGATCTCAGGACAAAAGGTAAATCAAAGAAAATCTAAACTTTTCCTCTCCCCGAACATCCCTCATAGTAGGGCTGTTACCATTAGCATTCGATGTGGCATTCCTATAACTCAAGATATGGGCATATATTTAGGAACACCCTTGGTTCATAAGAGACTTTCGAAATCCCTGTTTGATAACACCTTGAAAAGAATTTAGTCCAAGTTGGCTTGGTGGAAAACTAAGTATCTCTTGATTGCTGATTATTGTACTCTTATCCAATCGGTGACCTCTGCCATTCTGCATCATATCATGCAGACCCAATTACTCTCTAAAAGAGTTACGGACTCCTTGGATACAATCAATAGGAACTTTTTAAGAGCAAATAAACAAAGAAAAACGAGAGTTTGAGATAATGATATTCACTATATTGCTTGGAGAATATTATAATGCTTGGATCACTCCATGCCTTGGCCAAGTGAGGCCTTAGCTATTTATGCTACTCCACCTTCTCAACGGATGGTGGAGATACATTTTATCCTACGGTCTACATTTCGTCTCTAGAACTATATACAATATTATCTAGACATTTACAAATCTTCCTACCTTTCTAGAATTCTCCTTTAGGTCTCTAGAATTATCTCTTATGTACAAGATACATGTGTAAAGAGTTAATAAATATTCTTGAAACCTTGCACATTTATCGCCTAGTAAGCGTTCGTCTTTGACACTCCATGACACCTCATCAAAAAGTGTTAGACCGTATGGGGCCAAACTACAAAATAGGGGGGTTTTGACAATTTTGGAGCTCTTTTAGAAACTAGTAGGATGCACGTGCGATACACATGAAATTAAGACGTGATAAAATAAGATTATATATATTATAAGAAAGTCATAACCCCATATATTATCTAGAATATGACAATCAATTTTCTATGGTTCATATATACATGTTAATTCAATTGAATTCAAAATTGTAAGCTGAAATTGAGATTCATATGCATAAGTTGCTCCAAAAATATTAAGAATCCATCTAAAGATGTTATCTTTTAACTACCTTTATCTAGCACAACTTTTGTAAAACGCAAAATATGTAAGTCGATTTAATGTTAATGATAGTCTATATCCTATCATGGTCTTAGCCACCATTCTTTTGAAGTAAAAACAATTACTTTAGAAAAAAAGGAGTAGTTAAACCGCCTAATCTTTTACTGTACTATAATTTTAAATCGATACATTTAAGATTCAAATTTTAGAGAAGAGAAAAAGTTAAAGTCATCCTTAGTTTGAAAGTTGTGTCGACAGTTAATTAGTAAAGAATGTGAATTGAATAAATTTAGATCTTATTAGGATATAATATTCCACAGCATAATTTTCAATCATAGCCACATCTATTACTAAATAGGAAAATGATGCGAGTACTCCGTAACAATCAAAGTAAGAAAAGGTAAGTTAAATTGATCAATGTTTTGAAGTTTGTGTTGGAGAATAACTAACATTTGTATAGCCAAATCTATACAAATAATTATTCTACTTATGTCATAAGATGTCCATCAATGTATTGCATATCCTAATTTATATAAAATATCGAGTTGTGGATGGCAATTAACATATATATTTTTTTATTATTATTGAATTTTATGAAAAATGAGAGAGGCATCTATGCATTAATTGTAATATTTATTAGTATTGAAACAAATAGAATTGTTAGAATAATTTAGATTCAAAGCATGTTAATAATATTTGAATAGTAAAGAAGTGATTTTTAAATGTAACAATAGTATTGTGGTCCAAAAATAATTTTCAAGGATCCATACTTTTATATGTAATATATATAGAGATAAACTTTAGGGTAAATTACACACAACACTCCTGAGATTTGCCCTAAGCTACACACGGCTCCGCCTAAATATTATTATTATAATAAGCTACACAATTTTAGTTAACATAGTCAACAGAATAAATGAAAAGACTGTATACCCTTATAAACAAATAAATTTACCCCTCTCTCTCTCTCTCTCTCACACACACACACACACGCGCGCATACCCCTGTGAACTACCAAGACACCTGTGACACACACACAAACACCGGCGACCGGCAAAACCCTCTCGCAACCGACAACTCGCTCCGCTGACCAATCATGACCACCAACAACCCCGTCCCTTCACCTTACTTAGAGGCTACCACCGCAGCCACCACCCGGCAACACACTCTGGCGATATCGCAGACAACCCACCACCCGGTAACATTCTCCAGTCTCCGATCGCTTCCCACTGCCTTGGTTAGAGTAGCCAGCCG
This sequence comes from Escallonia herrerae, assembly GCA_033070095.1. NCBI lineage: Eukaryota > Viridiplantae > Streptophyta > Magnoliopsida > Escalloniales > Escalloniaceae > Escallonia > Escallonia herrerae. The sequence continues at coordinate 156,206 of JAVXUP010001308.1, forward strand.
TCAATTCCAGATCCTCCTCGCGCCTGAAGGCCTCGTTCCAATCGCCGAGAACTCCACCACCACCATGACGGCATAGTCCAACGTGTACGTGTCTCCAGAGAGAGTTTGTAGTTAGTTTTGGTGCCACTGCCTGAATCTGGCGGCCGGAGACGACCCATCTACTACCCTGTTGCTGTGGAGATTAGTCTTAGCGTCCATGGTGGTGGATCAATAGAGTTTTGTAGATGTGGTGGTGGTACTTTGTTGGATCTCATGAGAGAGAGGGGAAGAAAAACCCAAATCTGGGCGTAGATCTGTGAATGCGTTGTTTGCTTAGCGTGCTTTGACCGGAATCGAGAGTTGCCGATGCTCTTGGATTGAGCAGAATCTGGACGGAAGGAAGAAGTGTGGAAGATCTAAGGACACTTTTGCTATATCATAATAAATTTGTATTGTTTTAAATTTTTTTTACGGTTCTCTAACGGAAGTGCGTTTTGTGTAATACAATGACAAGCGGGGAGTAATAAAAATTTGGCGGAGACGTGTGTAGGGATCATGTGTAATTTATCTTAAACTTTAAGGAAGCCTAATTAGATCGACCCGTTACCTTTGTCTTCTGAGTCTTCTTCTTACGGCGTCAAGGGAAGAGAACGAAGCAGACGACCCACCCAAACTGTTCGCCGGAGGATCTCGCCTTCGTATCTCGAGGCCCTCGCCGGATTCCAGCAACAGGTACCTTCGTCTTTCTCTCTCATCTATTTCTTTTTCCTTCTTTACCGAGGTCTCCTTTCTCTCTCTCATCTCTCTCGTTTCGCTACATTCGAAGATGACACAATTGATGTAGATTGAGCCCTTGGTGGAAGGAAAGAGATAATAGTTGTGTGACTTTGTAAGAGTTAAGTAATTTCTTATGACTTTGCAAGAGTTCCTTGTTTCTGTTCTCTGTTTCTGTTTGGGCGGTCAAGAAGAGGGCGCTTTCCCTGTTTCTGTTACCTGTTTGCCTGACTTATTAAGAGTTGAGTAGTGAAGTACTTTGTTATGTTATATACCATGTTTTTTTGTAGTATATTGCATTTAAATCTTAAGTATGACTTTTATTTGAGTTGCTTGTTTTGTGGTTATTGATTATTGTTTACTATTTTAGATGCAGAATGTATTTGATATTATATGACTATATATATACACACACATAATAAAAATATAAAAAAAAATTCAGCAGTGACCGCGGTGTCCAAAATCTGGTTTTTTGGAAATTGCGGTGTCCCAGTCGGTGTCTGATGCGGTGTCCATGTCCGTGCTACTTAGCCTAATAGTCAGTGGAAAAAACTCCAGTGAGATGGAAGTATTTGGTAATTGAGTCGAAGCGATAATCATAGAAGTCAGTATGAGCACACTGAGCAGTGAGGACCGTAAGCTTCGATCTTAGATGTTTGAATTGACATCGGTGAGATTGGAGAAATTGTTGTTTCTGTTTTGTTGGATAGTAACAGCAAGAAAATTTAAAGAGAGAAGAGAATTAATCCGGGAGTATGTGGTTTCTTCGGTCATCAATGTGCATGCTTCAAACTAGGGTTTATGATCGAAATCCAAAAAGAAGAAACGAGAGTGCTTGAGGTTGTGATTTATCGTTTGCAGCAAGAAAAATGGTAGCTTGAGGCTCTATAGAAACAGTCTTCAGTACCTCTTGTATGCTGTTCTCTGTACTGCCGCATATCTTCCAGCAAAATAAAGTGGCTGGTACCCAATCATAAGAAGGCCCAAGTCCTGTTCGGTGAGCTCTTGTTTTTAGAATGCGTAATATTCAGTTTTGCACTTTTATCCTAAACTAGAGTTTGATTCTAAAACTTATGAGTCACACATTGTGGAGCTTTTGGAGAGGGTAATTAAACAGGGAGTAAGAAATGTGTCTAAATTATATGAGGAGCTTCACTGTGGATGCTAATGCTTGATTAGGCAATTGATGGAGAGGTAGAACAGAAAGATTTTTACATGGCTTTTATAGATTTGGAAAAACATGCACTAAGGTATGAGGGAAAGTATGTGGTGCATTCTAGAGAAGAAAAGAGCACCTACCAAGTACGTTTTAGAGCATGCTGCGGCAACTAGTGTGAGAACACTGATAATTTTAAATTGCAATACGAAGTTCAACAGGAAACATCTTGAAGACCATATCTGTTTTAGCTGACCGGGAATTTTTAAGGTGACATCTCACGGTGTATGTTATGTTCAGACTGAGTGTTACCACATGAGCATAGAATGGAATTAAATGCTGGTTAGATAGTGGAGAAATACTTTTCAATACAAAGGCTTTGTGTGAAGTAGAACTAAGACAGCATTTTGGTTGCAATTTTTTTTCTCAAGGTGGGCAAAGCATATGGATAGGCAAGAGGTAGCTGAAATTTGAATTTTTTTCTTGAGATGGTCTGGTCATATCCAACATATGCCTTGAGATTCCTTAATATGTAAATAGTGATTGGAAATTATACCAAAAAATTCCTAAAATACACCTTGACTCCAAAAAACCCAAAGAGCTTTCTTCATGACCAGAAACCCCAAATGTTGAAATTTTAAGACCCAAAAGTCCAACCGTTTATCTTTCCCTTAACACCTTTAGAAAAGTTTCACTCCTAGACGTAAATAACCATCATCCAAAACAAGAACAAGAAACCCTAAAATGTTAGATCTCTTCGGTATTTTTTATCCATGTCATGTATTTCTTATATCCCAGAGGAACAACAGAACAAAACCATTAAACATGTGGGAAATGGAGATTCACATGAATGATTAAACATGTGGGAAATAGAGATTCACATGAAGGATTTTCTTACTTAGACAACTGTTGACATGGCTGCCAGGATCAGAGATGGGCTTTCAAGAACCCAAATCAAATTTTTGTAAAAATTTCTAAAAGGTTTTCAAAAACTGATTAAGCCAAAGCCAAAGCAGCACTGGTTGAATTTGCTTCTCACACAACAATTTGACAACTTAGAGGATGTATCCATGAGCTTTTGATGTATTTCTTCTCTTTCTGAATCCGGGGTATTCTAGTTCAAAAAATATATTTGTCTGAGCCCTGTTTCGTAAAGACTGGGGTGCTGGCGTTTTGGTGTTCAATGGTCAATTTTTGGGCTTTTTGGATAGCCTGATTTATCCTTTGTTTTGTTTTAGATAGATGAATTATTTTCAAGGAGTTTTTGGTACTTTTTGTATAGTGATTTATGTCAAGTTGACGAGGTAAGACAGGCTTGAGGTCCATCAATAATAATATGGAGAGCGATACTGGAAATAAACTTGATCGCCAGGAATTTTTCAGAGAACATGTGCTTGAATCGGGGAGAATGGAAAAAGTTCAATGTAGCATCCCCAACTAGATTGAGACAAAGGCTTAGGGGCCGTTTGACATGCTTTTCTTCCCCTCTTTTTTGGCCCAAATTTCAAATTTCTCAAGAAGCCCAAAAAACTGGGGTATTCGGTGGCTCTTTAATTTTTATAAAAGCCCAAGTCTTGAAAAAGAGGAAGCCTGTTTTCCAAAAGAGCTATTAGCTCTTTTTGAAACCTCTTTTCACGCGGCCCAAATGGCTTGACTTATGAGGTCTGGCCTTCGAGTCTTCCTAGCAACAGAAAATAAAAGATGGAAAAAATCAAAGAAAACATTAGGGGTTCTCTTCTCTTTGGCCGAATCGCATCTGGGGTCCACAGCCACCGTTCTGCTCGAATTTTCTGGATCGCATCTCATCTCATCTCTCACGGGTCCACAGCCACCGCCTCCGTCCCTTCTTTCTCCGGCGCAGCCACAAACAGCTCTTTCTGGGGGAACATCTCTTCGCTGCGGAGCTCGATCGGCGAAGAGAGGAGCTGCGGCTGTGTTGCTGTGACGGCGAAGAGAGGCCCGACGGCTTAGCTGTGTTGCCTCATTTTTTACGCTAAGCAATTCATTCCGGGCATTTCCCGTTCTAGTAGGAAGCCATCGTCGTCGACTATTCCGTCAGAGAACGAACAGAGAGAGCTTATCGAGACTGTGATTGCTAATCTACTGCAGGAAAAGACGTCGCGGTCATCGACAGCGACCAGGATTTTATTCGGATTGTTAAGGACGGCCAAGATTTTGAACGCTTCGGAGGAATGCAAAGCTGCTTTGGAGAAGAAGATCGGCTCACAGCTGGAGCAAGCCACACTGACGATCTTCTGATACCGAGCTATTTGTACTTGAACGAGACGTTATACGACGTCGATTGTGTTGAGAGGATATTGGGCTACTTTCTGGATGGATTCGAGGTGAGATCGGCGAGTAGAATCGAAGGTGAAGATGAGAATAGTGGCGTCAGATCTGCCGCTTTGATGCTAGTCGGAAAATTGATCGATGGCTACTTGTCTGAGATCGCCTCCGATGCAAATTTGAAGCCTGAAAAGTTTTACAAGCTTGCCGTGGCTTTGCCTGACCACGCTAGGCTGTTCGACGATGGTCTATACAGAGGTATTGATGTCTATCTCAAAGTATATATTTGCTCGCACAATCAATTAGGGATATTCCTAATGTTTAATTTATGTAAAAATGTATATTAAAAAAAAAAAACCCCAAAGAGTTGTCCTGTCAAACGCTTGCTCTTTTCTGTTTTTTGAAAAAATAAACTCTGTCAAACAGCCACCAGTTTTTTAAACTGGTAAAAAAAAAACCCAAAACTCTTCTCTTTTTTTTTTTAGAAAAAAAAAACTGAAAACTGACGGCCATACCAAACAGACCCTAAGTTGATGATGATGATGATTACCGTTATACTTTAGTTGCTGTTCTCATCGATATGCTGGTTGCAATTCCGGTTGAAGTACCAGGGATCTCTTTCTACTTTGCATTATTGCGTCATATTCAAAATATCTACAAATTAATGTTGGTCGGTCTTTTTGAGGAACTTGTTCTCCGTGTCACTGGTTTAACCGCTGGTCATCAACAGGTCATATGTTTACATGAGGAAGAAATATTCAAATTTAAGCGGTTATACAAAACAAAAAAGTTACTTAACGGATGTTTAAATTTATACATATGCTGCTGATCGGCTATCTTTCAAACATGTTGATGCCCCAGCAGTCATGCTGTCATGTGCTGAGCCGAATGCAGCCAGAGTTCGAGTCCTTCTTGGCAGCGTATGTGTGCTTTTGGTCTATGTGGAGAGGTTTATAATGGTTTACTGGTGCTCTTGCATATCTGATGCAATAAGACCAAAGGCATCACCAGTTCACTGTTGAATCAGTTCCAGTCAGGTCTGGTCCCGATGTCTACGACCTACATATTTTTACAAACAGTCTTCACATCATTGCATCTTTCGATCACCATTTCATTTAGGAAATAATCTTCAAATATCAGCTATAAAACTGCATAGATCTTTTCATCCATAGTGATTATAGTTCAAACTTTATGGGATTCTCCTGGAGTCACTTTGTTGTTCTTGAACGATTGAGCAATTGACTTTATAAAATCTTGTGCAATCTTTTAACTTTCTTATTGACCTTCGATTATGAGTTTCTTCTGTACGTATATGTTTGGGACATTGTAGTTGTGGAGAGGCACCTATGCTCTTGTTTAGGCATTTACGCGTTAGGTGTCACACGACTGGACAGGTTGTAAAGTTTGGTCGGCAGTAGTTTTTGACTATGCTTTAAACAAAGAGCAATATTACCTGAGTATGAATCAGCCAAAGTTTATCTGAGCCCAGAGATGCTGTTTAAATCTACAAGTCACCTAACAGGCAGTAAGTTTCTTCTCTCTGTGCCTCATCTCTCTCTTTGCCCAGACGAATTCTCCATCGCACTGTAATCTGGATCACTTTCCAACTCTTAATAAGCTTTTTTTTTATCTTTATTTTCTTTGTGAAATTCAAGGCCCATCTCTCTCTCTCTCTCTCTCTCTCTCTCTCTTTATCTCTCCCTCCCTCCCTCCCTGGTTTGATCTTTCAGATCGTTGAAACCAACCCCGAAGTGTTCTGTTTTTTGTTCTCTTTCTTTGAGCAACTAGGAATTCGATATTTCGTTGAGTAATTGGTAGTTAAACAACAAAGGATCATTAAGTTTTTACTAGACTTCATATCACTAAATAAGAAGCTGATGTGCTCTGTTTGAAGCCAAAGCCCATTAAGTTTCTGCTTGGGCTGGTGGTTAGACTTTTGTGCCTCGCCGAGCATCTAATATTCCATGCTGTGTTCATTGGGAACATTGTCGCTTCTCAAGTGAGCTGTTTTCATGCTTCTTAGTCCTGATCTGGAAATGGTAATCGAGAAGGGACTTCACCAGCATGCCTGGGCACTTTGACGGCAATTTTTTAAGATATCTATAATGCCTACTCCCTGAAAATATGAGAGAGAGACTTGGTAGCTTAAGGTAAAAAGTTTTAATGAACAAAAGTGCACTAAATAACTACCCTTTAACCAACTGCCCCTTTGTGTCATTGCACAAGCATTGTGCGATGACAACTAATTATTCTTAACTGCCTGACATGTGAAATATGATGGTTAATGCCAAGAATGGTTGAAGTATTTAATATGGATACTTGTGAACTTTTGTTTTTTGAGATATGTCTTACAATGAATCTTCTTATTTGTGCTTTGTTATAAAGAGATCTTGGACCTGAGTTTTGGATGAGTTTGATTGTCAGGTTTTGTACGTCTTGCATTGTTCATCGTGCTAGATTCATGGCGAGGATTAAACCTCAAGCTCTACTACAGCAAAGCAAAAAGAAGAAGGGCCCTAGTCGTGTTAGCATGACTACGATTCTGTTGTACTCTTTAATCGTGGTTGTGATGGTGTTTTTCCTCTTCTCTACATACAGACACTGGTCTCAGAGGTTTGTGAAATCTCATGTTGCATCAATACCTGTTATTTTGATGGAGGAGGAACGATACTGCCAGTACACTTTTGTGGTCTTAGCCTTGTGAATGTTGGTCAGAATAAATCTCGATATGCTTCAGCTTCTAATTCTTGTTGTAGTCCTTATCCATATGTCTGCTCAATGATTTTTAAGTTTGAAAAAGTAACTATCACTTGTTGAGTCGATACAAAGTTTTTATCAACCTTTTTATGGTAGATGGAAGTTTCACTGCACGTACAAGTTTCATCACATGGATTTAATAGGATAAAATGCCCTCTCACCCTCTAGGTCTGAGGAACGATACACTCGCTTACCATCCGCATTCTAATAATTACACTAATACCCTTTACATTTAGGTTGGTTACCAGGTTCTCCTTTGTGGATTTTCATTTAGAAAGTTTTAAGAAAAACATGGAAACCTTGTCCTTATGACTTGCATTATTTTCTACATTTTTACGCAATTTACGAGGGATTACTAAGTCATTGGTAACAAAATCACAAGGGAAAGGGTGCTATTGCAATCATGGAACTGTGACGAGTAGAGAGTGCATCATTCCCTGAACTGAGTAGGTGCATGTGTAATCTACCCAGTTTAATAAGATATAATTATTATGTCTAATATGCAAGTCTATCACAGAGTAGCTATTTTTATGTGGCTACCTTCTAGTGTGAGTCCATAAGTTTTGCATTTATCAGTTCATAATTTGTATGTTAACTTGTGTATCTAGGTCAAGGTTACAGACAGAGGACCGATCCGTTCTCGAGGTACAATAAAATTTGACAATTTTGTGGCTATATTTCCTGAGGGCTATGTTACATGGACTCTTTGGTTTTGCGTGAAGTACCCGTGTCGGACACTCGACACTTGGACATGGGTATGGGATATGTGTCCGACACATCTCATAGGATATGCCATTATGATACTATCTTATAGTCTTTTGTTTAATTAGTAGTTGCTTTGAGTGGAGATAAGTTGTCAATTAAAACCAAATGCATCATATAAAACACCTTTTTGCCTTCGAAATAACTAAAAAGCAATAATAAATATGAACATTTTGCCGTGTCCCAGTGTCTTGCGTTTTCAAAATTAGACGAGTCCGACACTTGGACACGTATCCGATCCGGACACTCATACCGAGTCCATGTAACATAGCCTGAGGGTATTAAGTTTTTATTGTATGATGCAAGTTTGCCTTTTTATTGAGCATGGAGCCTGAAGAAGCCATCATCTAACGCTGACTCTCTCTGTGTTCCTTCATGTGCTGTAGGGTGATGATTTTACAGATATGAAGAGACCTGAGATACCCAGATATGCTGTAAGTTTTGCAGGCACTGGTTACTTGTTAGTATCTCTCTGTTTGTTTTCTTGAAAGTCGGCTCCTCTAAAGGAAAGATAGTTTTCCTTTATCTTCTGCTCTTCGTGAAGTTCTAAACATTTCAATCGGTCATTAGGGTATGATGCAAGTTCCTATCTTCCAAAATATGAGTAGAGCTGTTGCAATGATTTATCCCAATGTCTGTTTATTCTCCATTCTAGTAGCTGAGGCCATTTTCAGCCTTCTCTTTTTATGTGCTATAGTAGCTTCTTTCAAAATGCCAGTTTGTATATATTCTTCTCTTAGACATATTCTTCTATACAGCTATCAGTCCAGAGGAAAAAAAGGATTTAGTCAAATCATTAAAATTCTGGAACCTTTGGGTTCTTGTTGCTTAGCAAAAGGACTAACTTATGTTCAAAGACTTAAAATTTTGTGAACCCTGCAGAGGCCAATTTGTTGATTCTCTGCATGTATAAGAAAGTTCACCAAGCAATCAGGAAAAAGAACATTGCCAATATCTTTTTGTACTTTGGTATTTGATCTTGAACAAAACCAATTAATAAGCTGGAAAAAGAAGAAAGAAAGAGGCTTGAATGACAACAATGTACCCAACATGTACACCTTTCTATTCTATCACGACATTCAGTCATCAAACCAAATATGTTAAAAATATCACCATTTGCGAAGTCTATCAAAAATACTACTCCTCGTTGTTTAAGTATTTCTCCCTCCGTCCCACAAAAATTGCTCATTTCCAAATTAAGAAAGATTTTGTAGGTACTTTTATATATTTACCCTTTTTTTTATTCTATTTCTCTCTCCACACTTAAATCTTTATCAACGCATTTTCTCTCTTGGCCCACTTTCTTACACTTTTTTTTTCATTTCTCTCTCCACATTTAGCGCTCTACTAACTCATTTTCTCTCTCTTGGCCCACTTTCTTCCCCTCCTCTCTCTAAAGGGTAGAATAGGAGACACAATATATCACTTATATCCTTAATCTGCATGCCAAAAAAAAGTTGATCAAAATTATGTGTGACGGAGGGAGTATCTTTTAGGTACACTTTTGTTGATTATTCTTTATTTTCTACATGTCATTTCCCCCTTTTTATCTTTGATTCCTTCATTTTTTTTTTTTACTTTTTTTTTTCTAGTCTCCCTTTCTAGTATATGCTTATAAGTTGTGTATTAACAGGTTTTCAACACCTCCAAAGGTCTAATAACAGTGGAGCTTTACAAGGAAGGTTCTCCCGAAGTTGTTGATGAATTTATCGACTCATGGTAAGCATTGGGCTCAACTTCTTTCGTTCACTGGTTTTACACAGTCATGGAAAGCTATTCATCCAGTGACGTCGGTGGTGGCTACATTCTTTTTAGTATGTTCATGTTTTCCTTTTTTATGAATTTATGTTTCTATATGAATTTGAAAGCATGAAATGGTATACCCAACCCCATGATCTCTTGATGTATAAGAAGTCACTTGTCTATTAGCATGAACAAGCACCAGAAAAAGCAGGAAATGAAAAAAAAAAAAAAGATAATAAACTGCATGTTCAACGAAGAATACTTTAACTTGGCTGTAGAAGGTTTGACCCTCAAAAGCTACAGACGTTTGCCAAGATAGCACCAAGCGGAACAGACTCACATTTACATTTCTTGACTGTTCTGGAGAACAAATGTTAGACCGTTCTAGGGACCACCAAAATAGATGCTAGACAAGCACAAAACAGTAGTGTGACGTCATCAGCCACCCATAGAAAGTTCCTTTTATGTATAATAATCATGTTCCTGAAATACAAATCACTGTATACCTTCTTTCTCCATTCTAAGTAATCGCTCATTGGAAATAGCCATATATGCCTTATCGGCAAACAAAAAGCTGCGGTGTTTGGAGCAAGGGTCTTCCATAAGGATTTTCAAAGGCAACCAATGGTCTTTCCCTGCTTCATCATTGCTAGGTCTAGTGGTTTAATGAAATATAGCTGATTATTAATTGTAATGCTATGAAGTACCCTAGATCAACTCTTGAAGTACTAAGGATGGCTTCATTGATAGTGTGCTAAAACTTTGAAGGAGTGAAGAGGTCTTGATTGCTAGGCATATAACAAAAACATGCATAGGGAAAGAATAGTTGTTTTTCCACTTTTTGTGTCAGAATGGTAGAAAAGAAAATTTTGACCTCAGAGTGTAAAAGTTGATCATATTTTCTTGTTGAAATTTGGTTTACAACCTTGGTTTCCCGATATTACTAAGACCGCCTTCTTGGGGAAATAGGCAGGGACCTTCCTTGAGGTTTTGATCCTCTACATTTTGGTTGTGTATCTTACCCAATTAGACTAATGACTTGATCTGAATTCCCATTTTGTCCTTGTAATTGCCAATACATAGCAATGTCAAAAATAACAATGACAACAAATTTGAAGGATCAATACAGTATTAGAAGGTAGCAGAGAAAATCCACAGGTTTTAGTTCAACTGTTACATCTAGAACACTGAAAAATATACAAAAGCATCTAAATGAAATGTAAACCATCACCTCTTCCTCCACTGCATATTCCATCGTTGCCCACAATAATCTCCTTGAAGCTCCACATCCACCACTTAACTTTAACTATCCCTTTTTCTTCAACCACCCAAAACCAACATATACCTCATGCCAAATCCAATACAACATCCAAATCATTTATTTTATTTATCATCTGCTCTAAAAGCTTAACCGATCAAAGACTTCGCCTAACAGTGCATATTATGCTTCGTACGCATGCTCACGTGCAGGCCCTGATTGCTAGTGTATAGACAAAATAATGAGAAACAAATTAAGGTGCACACCACTAAGCGCACATATAGAGGTGACCAAAGGCAAGCCGGCAAATTTGACCTTGCAAAACAAGAGCGTTGGTACCATGATAAGCTACCTATCAAAGAATGGGCACATTGTAGATCATGCTTAGCAGTTAGAACTTACCATAGCTGAATTGATGGTGTTCAGGTAAAGAGGTCTTAAGAAGGATTTATGATCTGGTACCGTTTCTTATTAAAATCAATTGACATATGATTTTAGAGAAATAAGATGGATAAATACAAGCAAGAGCTGCCGAGATGATTAAGGATTAAATTACGTAGGAAACAATTCAGAGATTTGATTGGTAATTAAGTCAGTGGAAGTTTGGAATAAGTTAGGGATTTGGATTGTAATTATTGAATCTCTACGTACTTACCTTTTTGGTATCTAGGATTGTCCTATTAAAGGACCCTTAATGTGTTTAGTTTAGTCAGTTGTTAAATGACGGGAATCAAGATGCAAAAGGATGCACCTCTTGTCTATGATAGGCGTAGATGCAAATGAGGCCTGCATAATGCACAAGGAGTGAAGATTGACGAGGATGCGGCAAATAGATTAAGAGCTGATCAGCTAAAGTGGAGGTCTATGTCTGGTGTGTGATCGCGCCATTTCTCTCAACTTGATGGGATTGCTTGGGGCTGATATATAGAGTCATCTATTTGTGCAAAAAAAATTCTGGACGATAGTGGGCGAACAACAATATTGTTTGTTTCAAAATGTTAGGTAACTAAGAATTACCACACTTGTAAGGTGAATGTAGCCTGAAAGCAAACGCTTAGGTGGATGTTGGGTAACTAAAATCACCACACTCGTGTAAGGTGAATGTAGCCTGAAAGCAAACGCTTAGGTGGATGTGCGGCCTCACAGGAAGGATAGAATAAGAAACGAGGATATCCGCAACAACGTCGGAGTGGTGTCAATTGAAAAACATACGCGGCAACATTGCTTGAGATGGGAGAAACTTGGATACACGACAACCTTTAAGCTTTTTGAGGTCCCAGCTTGAAGAAGTGATTTTTGTTCAGTGGATGAGGTAAGATGAGCTAGAAGTGGACCAAGGGTAACTTGGCGAGTAGTAGTGAAAAAAGACCTGATTGTTAGGAATTTATCAGAAAACATATGCTTTGACTAGAGCAATGGAAGAAAAGGATTCATGTAGTCCACCCCAACTAGTTTGAGACAAAGGGTTGGGCGATGATGATGATGATGTACCCAGTTTAATCAGTTCATGAGTGTAATTGAGTGTCTTCTGAGAGTTGGCCTCTCCAATTTTGTCTCTCCCTCCTCTGAGAGCCAGATCTCGGAATTCCTGCTGTTTCCACATTACTTGATCATTGCAGCCTCGGATGAGCATGGATGAGTGGTGGCAGAAGAAGATCGATACCAACTCGGTATAGAGAGTGGCGGTGAGGCCATCATTGGAGTCGCAGCTAGTTGCGTTGCCCTTCAGTTTCTATAGGCTGCAAATATTTTTGTCGGCAGTAGAATAATCTTTTCAATTGTTTTGAGATATGATAAAGAAGGACGGTGGTTCAATGGTGGTGGTACCAAGGTTCAGTGGTAGAAGATGATTTACATATTCCCGCCTATTTTCAAAACGGGGGAGGTTTGAGTGCAGTATTCGGAAACCTCAAGAGGGGTGAAAATTTCCCTCTTATTGGTGTTATTGGCTTTAATAAAGTAGCTGTGTATAGCCTTCTAATACTTCATATTGTTGTAAATTGTAATCGCATTGTTGGATCAGTTTTGTAGTGTAACAATCAAAGTTTTATCCAATCCTGAGCAGTATTCCTTCAAGTTATTGTCGTCACGTATGCGACTTTGATTGAGACTGCACATCGATCTCAACTTATTATTTTGCAGTCAGAATGGACACTTCAGAGGGATGCTTTTTCACCGTGTAATTAAACACTTCGTAATACAAGGTGGTGATGTTGAAAGCCACGAAGCTGCAGAATATTGGACTTCAAGAGGAAAGCATTACAGTCAACTTAGTACAAGGTTTGTCCCACGGCATATTGCTCTTTAACTAAAGTCGTTCATCCATTCCCCCCACCCCCCCACCCCACACGCACAAATTAATAAAATGAGACTTCTTAGATACTGAATTTTATTGTGATCTCCACCCAGCCTGAAGCATGAAGCATTTATGCTTGGTACATCCAAGGAAAAACATGATTCTGTAGGATTTAAGCTTTTCATTACAACTGCACCAATCCCAGATCTGAATGAGAAGGTTAACGTGTTTGGGCGCGTCATCAAGGGAGAGGACGTCGTTCAGGTGAGGAACAATTTTGGTCATGTCTCTTATTTTTCCTCATCCTAATATGGTTCACTTATGCTAGCCCTATTCCCGAAGTAGGCGACTTTTGCCCAAGTGATCTCGTACTTTTGAGTTTCCATACTGCCATCTGTCTGCTGCATAATGCTTTGGGAATATGATTAACCTTTTCCGTACTAAGAATCTAAGAGTGTGTTTGGATGAAGTAATTGAACTAGGGATTTCACTTTTATAGACGATTTTGTAATGCATTGTATAAAATCTCTTGTTTGGATACTGATAAGAAGTTAGATTTACCAAATTTTAGGAGGGATTTGGAGAGGGAATTTGGTATGCTAAAATCTCCTCTAAAATTAACTAATACAGACTAGTTATTTGTCAAATCCCTTCCACAAAAAGAGAATCCACTAATTTAGGTAACTTCTTCCATTAAAAAAGGAGACACTATTATTAATTTGTACATATACACCATCAAATTATTAAGGTTCAAATTTTTAAGTGTAAATTCACATATAAAATACTTAATCTACGAAATCACCCAAACACTAAATTTGCAATTCCATAATATTGTAAATCAACCAATTTTAAAATGAATGGATTTTGAAATACAAGGTACTTTGAAAATTTTCATCCAAACACACTCTAAAGGAGGATTTAGACATGATTGGACACATGAAACACCTCAAGAAATCAAATGAGGGGATCGACCAATTCAGCAGTGTAAGTTCATGTATAATGTGGAGCTGAATGACTACAAAGTTTAACATGGCTTCTTGTATCGCCATTTGTTATTAATCCAGGTGTAGCAGTCGGCATCAAACTTATTCTCTACATTGTTAAGAAGTTTGATCTCATCATTTATGGAACAACCAAGCCAAATGCGAACCTGAAATATTTGTTTCCTAAGAAAATAAATTGAAGGGAATTTTCTAGTAGATTATACGATTATGGTATAGAGACAGTTTGTGATTAATTATTAAGAGTAGATTTTGATTAAATCAGAATCTGTTTTTAAAATCAGCTTTAATCCATTTTAAGGATAATAGATTAAAAATTGTTGAAGGTGTCTGGATAAAAAGGGATTAAAGTGGGTTTAGTATAGCAAATTTACCATTTAGTTTATCCAAACTGAAGTCACGCATTTAATGTTGTTTATATGTAAGGATATTTTGGTAAATTTCTTAGTCAAACCTGATTCTCTAAAACTGATTAAATCTTAATCCAAGAAAATGAGGATTATGGATTTAATCAGTTTTGAGCACATTGGAGCTGATTTAATCAGTTTACTTTTTTTTATGGAACTCTTTAAAACTGATTTAAACTGAATTTAATCAGGTTTGACCAATCTACAATCAATTTCATACACCCTCATAATTGGTTTGGTCTCATCATTGTTGTTTTTGTATACAGTAAAATCCATACAACTATCTTGTAGGATTAATATTTTGCTGCTCTTGGCTATTTTAAGATCCTACGATTACATTTCATGCCAAATGTCTTCACCTACAGGAAATTGAAGAGGTAGACACGGATGAACATTATCGACCTAAATCTCCAATAGGGATCATCAACGTCACACTGAAACAGAAGATTTAGAACTTGGGCCGATTTTCCATGAGCTTGTACATCCTCGGGGTTTCTCACCTCACTTAACGAAGTCAGAATTGAGCTAGCATTACGCGGGAGACATTCTAGATATATGTACGTTTGCTATTCTTTGCATGAAGGGAGGGAGGGGGTGCTGTCTATTTTCAGTCTGTTTGTATCACGGGATTAACATGACATAGCTTTTCATTGATACAGATGAGAGCTCTTGTTGATAATTAATTATCATACGTATACACTGATTTTGCTTGTACGATACTCTGAGAAGGTTGTTTTGAAGGAGATGCAGCAGAGCACTGCTATAATATGCTTTCGCTTTGTCCGGCTAGGTCATATTAGGGTTTGTTTGACGCTTGATAAAGAAACATGATGTACTTGATAAAGAAACATGATGTACGATGATGAAAACAAAAAATAAAAGGTGGTGGTTTCCCTGTGTACTTGTTATGCACCGTTTTGGTTTTGGAACTAAATAGTATAAACAAGGCAAGGTAGCGGTATTTTTGTAGACCTTTATCTGTAAGGCCATTAGGCCGTATTTTTATGTTATCAATGCAATTCTCTTATTACTAAAAAAACAAAACATGGCAAGGAGTATATGCACAATTTCCTATCCGCAGTTTCATTCTAATGTAATGATTTGATAGACTTTGAATTTCTGAAAAAGTTCTGTTAAATCATTTACAGTGAAGTAAAACTGATGTCAGTTTTTTGCTGGTATTTGGAGAAAATGGGGTTCTTACTTTCATATTGATGGAATTTTTGTTTTTTTTAACCACCACAAAGGGTTGCAAATAAAATTACAGTTTCACCTTTAGTCAAAAAAACAAAATGTTTTTTCACACTCAAAATTTAATGACAATTAACTACATATTGCTGTTGAGAATAACAATCAGTGAACGATGTCCATCTTCGTGAGTGGGACATGATGGAACTGCATCTGTGATACCAAATGTTTCGTGGATGGATAGCTATCAAAAATACTCTTCGTCCTAAAAAATTTATCATATAATTTTTTAACTATCTCAAAAAATTTAATTAAATGAAAAAGATTCTATTGGTATTTTTTCAAGTTTATCTTTTTTTTATACTTTTTAAAATTTTCTTTTTACTCTTTTTACGAACAATTTTTTTCTCTTCTGATCTTTTTTTTTCTTACTTCTCTCTCTAGGGACAAAAATATAAATTCGTAAAATCAGACTCATATTTCAATTAATTATGTAAGTTGAAAATTACTTAATTTCAAAATGTAATTTGTCCGTTGACATATAGGTTCTGAGAGTGATAAATATTGAAATCGTGATTTGCCCCTGGGAAATCCCCCTTCCCCCTAACTATTCCCGCACTACCCCTTCGCATATGCCTCCCTGTCGTCTGTGCCTCCCCCTTTCCCTTCCCTTTCCACTTCTCCAAACTTTATCTCCAGATCTGGCCCACTTCAGCCGCCGGCAGCCCAAGCCCCCTACGCCGCCTGCAGCCCAGCCCCGTCCCTCGACCCATGTCGTCGGTAACCCAAGCCCCACCTCGCCGCCACTGCAACAGATCTCCCCACTGAGCAAGCCGCAGCATCGATCTAGTCGTCACCCTCAACTGATCGAGGACAATACCTTGAATGTCCTCCTCCGCTGATCGCCTTCGTCGTTGGTCTGCAGAATCTTTCGGGAATCGGACGGATCCGGCTTCTCTCCACCGACATATTGGTTGTGGTCATCGTCGTTAGCCATTGATTAAGGCGGCGAGTTGGATTTGTTGGGTCACCGATTGAGGTGGAGAAGGGGAAGTCCTGCCGGCGGGGAAGGGACGGCTTGCCGGCGGTGAAGTAATGGCATTTAAAAAACCCTAATTTGAACAAATGAAACCCTAATTTGAAAAATGAAACCTTAATTTGAAAAATGAAACCTTAATTTGAACAAAGTAACCCTAATTTGAAAAATTAGGGCCTTGAAACCCTAATTTGCAAATTAGGGTTTCAACAAAACCCTAATTTGCAAATTAGGGTTTCAAAACCCTAATTTTAATTTTTTTAAAAATATTTAGTATATACAGTATAAAGGGCAGTATCGTCATTTTAAAAATACGTATTGAAGACATCATAAAAAAATACACTTTTTAGACGGAACCCTGACGGATAACGGGTGATACATTTGAAACACTTTTGGTCAAATGTTACATTTTGAAACTTTGTGTCCTTAACTGTAATTACCCCCTAACCTCAGGGACATAATTAGCCCAATTATGTAAGTCAAATTTGATCAAATAATTTGAGACATAAGTGATTATACGTGATCCGTAAATCGTAACTTCCATCATGATGCTGATTTGGAGGCCCGTTCAGTGTGATACCGGGTTGGAATGCAAAACCTTCCTATATCTTGATTAGTTGCTCGCTCTAGGCAATGGCAGGTAATATAGTTTATGATCTTGTAGTCTCTCTTTTCTTTTTTGGTTCTTTTAATATTAGAATAAGTCCTGCCCACTTAATAGTCTACATATTACATGGTTATCCTGCTCTCTTACGATTTTATCACTTCATCTTACATTAAGTGACATAACTTATTTAGCAAATAATTTTTAAAATATAAATGTTCATTTTTCTCTAATATGATATAGAATTTATGTATATATGTTATATATTATATAATATAAATTGATCATATATTTTTGTATATATACTATATAAATATTTTTACATATTTTTTTTCTTTTATTTATCTTTCCACATTTAACTCCCCATCAATTCATTCTTTCCTACTCTACTTTCTTACACTTTTTTTATTCTATTTTTCTCTCCACATTTAACACTCCAATCAATTATCTCTCCTATCTCACTCTATCTCTCAAAAGAGTAAAATGAAACAACACAATATATAACTTAAATTCTTAATATAACCTGAATTTATCCTATTTTGAAAATAAAAGAAAATAATTTAGCAAAATCATAACTTAAAGAAAGATAAGATTATGCCCAAGAGATGAGAAAAGGCTCCAGCAATATTTTGATTACGAGCTAAACAATAAACCACATTATTTTCTGATTACAACCGATTACGCTTGTAATTCTTTAGTAACACCCTTCAAAAAAAAATTGGGATAATTACTCTTACCCAACCTTCTATAATTTAGTTTCATAATACTTAATAGTAAAGGAGGCAATAAACCTAAGATTCAAACATCAAAGACGCCCCTCAAGAGGCATGCAAAAATGAACCACAATTTGCCCTTGTAAAAATCAATTTCTAGCATCAATACCAACTACGGAGATTCATTGGACCCATCTTTCAGTTTCTGTAACCAACCACAAAGTGAAACCTCCCCGTTCGCTGGTCATTGAAGGCAAATCAATTTCTAGCATCAATACCAACTACGGAGATTCATTGGACCCATCTTTCAGTTCCTGTAACCAACCCCAAAGTGAAACCTCCCCGTTCGCTGGTCATTGAAGGCGTATTCAAGCCGTAAAGGACCCAAAGGTGAGTCCACACGAACACCAAGCCCGTAGCCATATCCGCTTCCAGGCTTTAGCCTTGCCCCCGCCGGATCACCTGACAGGGAAAGAAACATAAAGCAATACTTTTCAACATTAACAGTATGTGAACGTGCCAACTCAAAATTTTGCCAACCATAAACGAGCCTGTCAGCTCAACATTGTTCATAGGATCCAATAGCAGAAGGTTCAACGAGAATGTCGAATCAGATTGGCAAGAACAAGTAATATGTTATCAGAAGAAAAATCATTTGTAGGACTCTGAAGGTTCTTCAATATAGCATTCTAGAGGGCCACTTTACAAGTGTAGGGTGGCTCGTACCTCCAGGCCCAGCCATACCCCATACATTTTTGCCAAGCACCTCAAGCATTGGCAACAGCGTATGAACCTCTTTTAACTTCATGAAACTTTTAGCAATACTGTCCAAAACAGAAACTACCAACACGCTAAGCTGGAGGAAATTAAAGATATACCAGGCACAGTTGGGCCAGATCCAAGATCAGTTCCATAATCAGCAAATATAGTTCCTTGTACTGGCCCCAGCTGCAAATACAGCGATAAGTGAGTGGAAGGTTCGTAAAACTCTTCACTAAAAATAAAGGAAAGGAGAGAGGAAGTCTAAAGCAAACAATGTATCATCAATACAAGGTATACTCGAATTTGTTTGTTCCATTACAATTCAAGCCCTAGTCATATGCAATAGAAAGAATTCAATATGAATATAACTAGAACGCATCATTTGACATACTTAATGAGGTTGTTCGATGAGTCTTAGTTGATTATACAGTTAGGTGATAAAAATTTTAAGCTTTTTTTTTTTGAAAAAAAATATAAGTTTCTTGAGTTTAAATAAGTTTTTTAAGTCGATGAGTCCTAGTGATTATACGGTCAGGTGATAAAAAAAATTTGAACCTTCTTTTTTTTTTTTGGGGAAAAAATTAAAAGTTTCTCAAGTTTAAAGAAGTTTTTTTAAGTCGTGTTTCTTTTGCATGCAAGGAGTCTGATGCTAAACTTGCACATAGCAATGAAGTATAGTGAGAACTGAGCAATCTAAATGGGGCTTTCGTGTACATGCTAATGATGCGCGTGTCTTTGTAATGTCCGACTTTTGGTCTGCAACCGGCTTATATATAAATACATAGCTGACTCCTGTGAAAACTCTATCAATTTCATTATAAAGTTATTCAATGTAAGTTTTTTCAAGCTACCAATAGTTGGCTTGTTTTATAGTTAATAATGCCTTCAATTGACTTCTATTTTCATTACTATAAATTCTCGCAAAAGTTTTTACTTAAATATAATATTGACTGTTTTTAATGGAGCACTTGGGAGAATTGAGCTCACGTGTTGATATTTATGATAGGATTATCAAACCCCATGACTACTGAATCATCCAGACACACACATCATCAATAACAAGCAACCTTTAGGCAACTAGCACGATCAGCAAATACGAAGACATGAACACCCAATGCCAAATGCAATCATGCCAGCTCAGAGAGCACTGCCATCACTTACCAAAGGAAAAGAAAGCTCTCCACAGCCAACCACATAGGATCGCCCTGAGCCAATCGCCCCTTCTTCATACCCCCTTACGCTGTTTGTTCCACCTATTGGAAATGCTTCATGGGGAGGAAATTTGCCTACCACATGACCACCAGATGAACTACAAAGCAAGGGAAAGGTAGCTAAGCAGACTAGTCAAGGAGTAAAGAAGTTTTCTCCTATTTTTCTTTTTCTTTAACTTGTTATATTCGTTTTTTCGTCATTATTTTTGCTGGTGTGCAACTTTCTTAAGACTAGTAGGAGATGCGTGATCAAACATGGATTGTCAAGAGGTACCTTGGAAACCTATTTTACAGTATGTTAAATAATGTTGCACAAAAAATAAGAAGCTGATGATGATCCTGCTAGATTAGAGCTGATTGGGTGGACAGAAAAAGGGCTTCGGAAATGCTGTGGAACTGTGAATTTCCTAACAAGTTAAAATGTTGACAGATTTTTTTATTCCACCGTAATGCCTGCTATGCTTTATGGCTCAGACTTCTGATTCTAAGACGTAACCTGAAACGTGAATGTTTGGATCGACGAGCGGCCACATACAAATAGAAGGATAATGAGTTGTTTGCAAGATGGGAGGTTGCCAGAGATGGTGACATATAAAAGTTAGGCCTTTGGATAGGAGAAGCTATGTTACATGGACTCGGTACGAGTGTCTAGGTTGGATACGTGTCCAAGTGTCGGATTCGTCTAATTTTTAAAACACAAGACACAAGGACACGGCAAATTCTTCATATCTATTATTATGATTAGTTTCCTAGGTGAAATGGTGTTTTATGTGAGACAGATGCTTTTAATTGAGAACTCGTCTCATCTCAAAGCAATAACAATTAACTGGAACACTATAAGATAAGTGTTCATGGTGGCATATCCTATGAGATGTGTCAAGACACATATCCCATACCCATGTCCGAGGGTTGAGTGTCCGATATGGGTACTTCACACATTTTGAAGAGTCCATGTAACATAGAGGAGAAGTGACTATGGGTCAACGCAGGCAATTGATGGATAAAGAGGAAATGACAAAATTTCAACGAGCTAGTAGTGACGGATCACTTGAACTGAGCTGAGGAATTGTCTTTGTCGTTGCTATTTTGAGCGTTTGGTAATATTGGAACGAACGAGAAGATCTGTCCATCCTGTAGAAAAGAGGAAACGAAAACGATAAAAAGAGGAAATTTTACCTTATGAATAAGCTAGCGGGACCAACCACCAAACCCTTCCTTGCACGACCAGTCACTCTATTGAAAGCTAACCATTCTGCGCGTACAGGAAGTCCTTGCTCCATGTTCAATACAAACTGCAAAAATGATAGTTACGAGGTCAGGAAATACACTTAACATGAAATCTGAAATTACACAACTCACCATTGGAGACGCCGGATCACCAGAAACGGTATATACACTCTCTAGTTTAGCAAGTAACATATCATCATGTTTGTTGCCACTGCAATAAACATAATAAAATTCAAAAAGCATCAGAAATAGGTCGAAATCAAACCCATGGATTTTGGAAATTTCAAACCGCAGGTATCCATACCTCGCAGTAAGTGGACTGCCATAGAAATCCCTTATAATAGGATTCCCCTTGTCATCACGAGCACCAGCACGCTAGGAAACATGTTAGGATAACGCCAAATGAGTGAAAGAACAGTCAAAAGTGGTTCAAATGACATGTTCGTTACCAGAATTAACAATCAAGAGGGGCAGAATGTCCAACACTACAAGTATCCAGCTAGACCATTTGATTGAGAAGTGACAAACCATTTCGTTAAGTACCTTACATCAACAGTTAAACAAATCCACATAAATTACAAACATGGCGCCTAAAATTGGGCCTTAGCGGATCAACACTCTACTCTCTTCACAAGGGCTTCCTTAATCTTATCAGTGGTAAAAAATGGGTGACACCAAACAGATGACAAAGCCTTAAAATATGTTCTGCAATTAGTAACCCAACACAACAGAAGATAGAATACTACAGGCATTGAAGATAGGCGAGGTCGTTGAAGGGAACAGTCCTAAAACCAACTTACAGGACACCCCAAATTGGATCTGCGGGACATTGAAGTAGGTAAATTTTAAACAGGTCAGACGAAGCAAGGCACAAGCTTCCAAATAGCCAAATAAGAACAACTAAAATTCAGGTTCCAGTCAAGTAAGCGCAACCAACTTGCAATTTATCAAAAAAGAATAGTCATGCAAAATGCCACCCTACATCTACCTAGATAAATCTAAAAACTTCATTTCGTTTAGCTAACCTTAAACTTTATTTGTAGTAGTAATACTCTCGAAATTTATATGACCCAATAGGCATAAAGACAACACAAAAACTTCAAAATATGTAGAATACCTGAAAAATAAGTCCCGCTGTTCCACTCCACTTGGGCCTAAGCGGCCGACTGTATTCAATGCCAGCCGTAACCCGGCCTATCGTCAGGCTACTATTATCAGGTTGATTTCCGTGAACAAATGTACCAGGGGTTCTTGAATTCTAAACCATAAAGAAGACAGCATTTTAGCAAATTAAGTCATACGAAGATTTCTTAGCAAGGAAACAAAAAGCAAAACCGTAAACTACCTGAATCATGATTGATCTTGATGTCCGCTTATCATCGCCTTCAATCCATGGATCAGTGTAGTTTATCCTATATATTGAGTCAATTTGCCCCCTCTCTATTGAAAGATTAACTTTCTGGTTTCTCCCAAAAAGATTTCTACGAGTAATCGCACAACTGCAACCGAAAAGACACATACACTGCTTACAAAGGGAAACTAAAATTCAAGGGAGAGGGAAAAGTAGAAAGTAATGAGAAGACACACAACCAGGAATGGAAAACATACACGCACATGCATTGACATGCGTGCACATGCAGGACAATGGCAAATTACACATAGACGCACTTATGGATTATTCTTGGTTCATAACCTCCACTGTGAAGGAAGAAATTATAACATAGGAAATAAGATAATGTGAAGACTTGAAAGAAAACGTGACACCTTTGATAAAACATGCTATGTGCATGAACCGGCCGTTTCTAGCTAAATTTGAATGAAACAGCCAGAAACTGAGTTGCAGGACTATGGTTACAGAACCACATCCAACTCAGGGTTCATCTGAGTGTCACTGAGTATGAAGGGACATTTCCTTCTAAAGATTCTACTGCACCAAAGACCTTATCTCTGCACCAGGGACCCTGCTCCAAATTTTTTAACGCAACAAATTTAATGATAGTTATATAATGCTTAATATTTGATATATTGCACCAGGTACCCTGCTCCAAACTTTTTTACGTAACAAGAGTAATGATAAATATATAATGCTTAAGTTTTGTAATATTGTCATAGTTGCCTAGAGTATACTTAACTATTTTGTACTTAGCCAAAAAGAAAAAGGTACAGAACCTTATCTTATTAGTCACAACAATAATACAAAAGTATGTAGATTGATTACTCTATACCAACGAAAGCATTGCAGTTAACAGTTTAGGAGGCCAAGGCGGCTCTTTCTACAGAAAGCAGCCATATGAAGCAAAAGGTAAGAGAAAAGTAGCACAACAGTTAGGTAGCTTGGATGATGAAGACGATAGAAGGGTTTCCTCGAGATGACTGAAATTCTTGCAGCGATGTTACAAGAAGGATTATTAAGGTACTTGATCCTGAAGAGCAGTATTTAGTTCAGTATGCTGAGTTTACCTTCCAATAAGTCCTGCTAGAGGGCCACTTGTGATCCTATCATGCAAAAACCAAGATATTAACATTGTCGCAAATAAGACATTAGTCGGAAAACTATCTGTGCAATTTTAATACCGAAAGTCAAAACTTTGGTAATCATGCACTACTTACGCTCACATACCCACTTGAAATTCCACCACCTGCAGAGATGCCTCCATTTTTTTCACGCTCAACAACATTCAATATCAAATCAACCTTGCCAGTATCTGCAGTATTTGACCAAAAAATTCAGCGTAAATCACCAATAGGAGTGAACATTTATGTGATGCTAGCAAAATCCCTGCATACGGAGCACGTAGGCATCTCTTGGTAGTTACTGCCATCAGTTACAAGGCTAAAAGCTGAAACAGGTACTTCCATGTGCCAACATTTAAGCCCCATTTGACAGTTTTTTATTCCATTTTTTTTAGTTTTGTAAACTGGAAAAAATAAGTGCATTTGGCGGACAGTTTTCATTTTTTTTTCTTCAGTTTAAAAAACCAGGGCTGTTTTTTAAAACTCCAAAAATGAGTTTCAGTTTTCAGTTTTCAGTTTTGGTTTTTATTTTGAGACCACCACCACCACCCTCCCACCACCGGCAGGCGACTGCCACCGCCACGCCCCACCACCGCCACCGCAAACCATCACCAAAGAAAAAACTCAAAATAAAAACTGGGCTATCAAACACCCACTTGTTTTTGTAAAAATAAATAAATAAACTGGTTTTGGTCTTTGTTTTTTTGAAAACTGAAAGTGTTGTCAAACAGAGCCTTAGATTCTGTTTCCGGGAAAAAAAATTTAAGTTAAGCAATTCAATTTTTGTAGTAAATTGCATGTTCCACAACACGGGATAGCAATTGCTTTATAACCTTTAATGGTTCATATTATGACAATATTTGCTCCCAAAATTATGCATACATTTTTCAGAGACATTCTCCCTAAAACACTTACACAAAAATCCATTAGGATGATGAAGACTAAACCCACTATGGGTAATCCATGAATGAATCTAGTTAGTTACATAATGAACTAACAGTTCAGCTCCAATTCAGCTGTGCAAACCACTTGTTAATACAGAATAGTTATGTAAGAACCGTAGGCCTAAAAAATTCAGAACAAGAATCACTTGACCTTTAAAAGTGAATACATGCTTCCTTAAGAATAAATCCAAAACACTCATTAGAAAATATTAAATCACACCTCAATTAGTGAACCACAAACAGAATACAGAATATGAGTTCATACTTATGAATGATCCCTAATAAGCAAACACTTGGATTTTACAAAAACTCAAGAAAACGTATTTAAATGCATAATTGTTGCATGAAATCCATCTGATTAGTCCAAAGCACTATGTCCCATTACCTCCGGCAGGCTGTGGAACTATACTAACATCCTCCATGATACCCATTCTCAACACAGTGTCTTCATCTCTTTTCCCTTGAAGCATGCTGTATACCTACAAGAAACTTTTCTCATGGAATGACCAAACTTGATTGATCCTAAACATTAGTGACCACGTAGCTACCCAACAACAATCATGAGGAAATCAAACATATTGTTAAACGTTATTGAGCTTTTTTTTTTTTTTTTTTTTTTTGGGGGGGAGGGGTTCCTAGCAGCTAATCTCTTCTAAATCTCTAAGCCACTTGCAACAATTACCAAACAATCTTGCAAGAACCAGCTACAAACAAAATTGCAAGATAAAATTCCTGTATAATGGAGAAGACTGCAAGAAAAGAATTGCACTTATGCTTTTATGTATGTATGTCTGTTTCATTTTCTTTTTCCTTCTTTTGTTAAGCAAGCACCAGCTGTAAAACTTCAGGTCAACACATTCCCATTCAGGACTTACCAATAACCGATCTGTTTTTCTTTTTCTTCTTCTTTTTTCAGCTAATTCCAAATATGTACCCTACAGTATCACCCAAAAACAGCTTGGGTACCAAACATTTCAAAGAACCAAATCAGTATGTAAAATTCAATTTTTGAACCAAATGAGTCATGCCACTAACAAAAGGTGGAAGCTGTTGAAAAGTCCAAGGGTATAACTGTCTTCACAAAAAAAATGTAATACGTGGTAGTCCTTTCTCCTCCTCCTTCTTCCTCTTCCCCCCCCTCCACCCACCCCCACACATGCGGCCACAACCCTAGGTAGCACAGACACAGACACGGTGTCGGACACCGACACCGGACACCGCAATTTTCAAAAAATCAGATTTTGGACACCATAAGACACCTCTATTTTTTAATATATTTTTTATTATATATATATTTAATAAATATCAAATATATTACACAATTTAAAATAACAAACAATAATGAAAAACTCTCAAAACAAGGAATTTAAATACAAATCATAATTTATTTGGTCAATAATTATTTAGTCCAATGTACTGGAATTGCAACGACAAAGGGAGAAAAGAAAAAAAAAGAAAAGAAAGAAACGAGAGGACAAAGGGTAAAAAGAAAAAAGAAAAGGAAAGAAACGAGAGGACAAAAGGGGGAAAAGAAAAAAGAACAGGAAAGAAACGAGAGCCTCTCGTAGATGAGGATAAGAGAAGAAAGAGACCTGTGGCTCAGCGACGGTGGCGGAGGACCTCCGGCAACGACGGCGAGACCTCTGGCTACGGCGAGGCGACAGCGGCTGGCTTCTCTTCCTTCGGCGACTGTAGTCGTCAGATCCGTTGGCTTTGGCTTCGAATCTTCGTCGACTGAGCTCCGGGAACACCGGCGACAGCCTTGATGTGGTCGATAGACAATAGCCGTGAGGTGAGAGAGAAGAAGACGGCCGTGAGGTGAGAGAGAAGAAGACAGTAATAGTTCCAAAAATTCCAAAGTAGCCCCAAACGGTCCGACACTGCACATTCCCGTGTCCGACACTCCTCGACGAAGTGTCCGACACGGTGTCGGAAAATAAAAAAAAATTCCGACACCGATTGGTGCTGTCCAACACATGTCAGGCGGTGTCCGGAGGGTGTCGGGGTGTCCATCCGTTTTGGACACCATACCTCCACCTAGGAGAGGTGTCCGTGCTTCCTAGCCACAACCCATCCACGAACCACCACTCGTGTGACCGCGACCCACCCCAACCACCGCCATGGCGCAGCCGCACTCAACCAATTGTCAACCCAAACCACAACCACCATCCTAAACCTAAATCCACAACCAGCATCAACCCACCCCCTGCCTGGTGGCGTGGCCTATTTTCACTACATCAACAAGGAGATTTTGGAGCAACTTGCTCCAATCATGAGCCCGCAGTGAACCACCCAAACCTTTCACCTCAATACAAACCCACAACCACCATCAACCACCTCAAAACCAAACCCATAACCACCATCAACCAATCTCCCACCGTCACCTCAATCCACCATCAATCACCACATCCCCTCCACATCACCACCAACTCATGAGAAAATCCGCCCAAAAAGATAATTTGGAGACAGGATTTGAACCTGTGACGCTTTGTCTACTCCCTCCTCATGTCCCAAATTACAATACCTCCCAACTCCTCCAACAAAATTCCCTAATTATTTACTTCTTGCAAATGGGGAGTCTAATACTTCTTGCTTGAGCATTTTCCATATCAAATCATTCGAACTGGTGGCTTGTGAGTGCGCGTCTATGAAGCACAGACACAGGTACGGGTGCGGATACGCCGATACGGCATTTTAAAAAAAAAAGATACGGGTGCGGCTAGGATACGGCATTTTTTTTATAATTTTAAATAATTAATATTTACTTCTGAAATACATATGTTTAATGAGCTCTTGTACAAATATATAAAAATTATGGGTCATTAGTCATCACTACTCATTAAAGACCAATTCCATATAGCTACACACGTGGCCTTCTAAAGGCCACAAGTGACAAAGTCCCAAAGGAAAGATCAGTGAAGATTGAGCCAGATCAATGAAGATAAAAAGTCTCTAGTGACTTAAATAATAAAAAAGGAAGTCTTGTGTGAAGAGAGAGAGAGAGTCAGAGAAGAGTCGTTGCCGCCGTGTTCACCGTCACCGGAGTTCTTCTTCTTCTTCTCTTTCTTTTTTTTTGGGTTCTGCCGAAAAGGTAGGAGCATCAGTTGGCGCTGCCTCCATTCGGTGGCTGCTGCTTCCTCTTCTCTCCTCTCTCAAACTCTTCGCTGGTGGTCGCTAGTGGTCGTCGGTGGTCACGGGTGGTCAGTCGTGGCTGCTTTGTCTCTGCGGCCACTGCTCTCTCTCAGATTCTCTCTCCCCGATCTGCTGATTTAAGCTCTTTTAAGTAGATGTTTCATTATTTGTAATTTGACCCCCAAAATTCATTTTTTATGTTTTGATCCTTGAAAAATCTTTTAAAATTTGTGTTTTCATTCCATAAACATGCGATACGCACCCAATCCGTATCGGAGCCGCACTTGCTATTTAAAAATTTTAAATCATAAATATCGAACACGCACCCGACGCGCACCCCGTGACGGTGCTTCAACCCCAGTGCCGCACCTTGCTTCCTAGGTGCGCGTGTTATGGTGTCTATTTGGGTGGGTGTAATAGGGTGTTTGTGTCTTATGCGTGTGACGGCGTGTCTGTTACGATGTACCTTTTTGTGTTAAAGGGTGTGCATGTGTTACAGGTTTGTGTAGGTTCTCTGTGTGTGTGTGTGTGTTTGATGGGGCGTGTGTGGGTTCTCTATGTGTGCGTGTGTGTGACGGGGTGTGTGTGTAGGTTCTGTGTGCACGTGTTACTAGCCCCCGCGCGCGGGGGGTTGTGGGGGGCGGTAAGGGGTAACTTTGACTATACTATAGATCCACAATCTTCTTTTGTCTATGTGGGGTATGTGTGTGTGTGCATGTGCATGTGCATGTGTTTTTTTCTTTAACTGAGTTGATTCCATGTCATTCTATTAGGATGACATGGACCAATCAATTAAGAAAAGATGGCCACATGGATCTGTTTTATGGACAATTTTCCATAAAGGACAGTTATACCCCTAGACTTTTAACAACTTCCACCTTCTATTAGCGACAGGATTCATTTGGTTCAAAATTTGAATTTTAAATACAGATTTGGTACTTTTTAAAAGTTGGGTACTTAAACCGTACTGCGGCGATACTTTACGGCGGCGGCTTTGGAATTAGCCCTTTTTATAAAAGTAAGCATCAGATGTACAACTTCAGGCAAGCGAATTCACCTCATTCATAAAATGTAATAATAAGCCAGCCCTCACGCTTAAGTTTACAAGGCAATTGCCCCTCAAATGTCAAAAGAAGACTTACAAAATAGACAATTTTGTACCTGCTTTTGACATAATCATGATAAATAACAACAAACATAAGGAAAGAAAACGAATCCCAAAAAAAATCTTGAAACCACTGATGTGATAGAGCCTTCTTTATAGCTATAGAACCAATAAGGTAATCCACGGTGAAAAAAAATAAATATTGCGAAACAACATAACACATCAAACACTCCAGCCATAGAAATACCTGTCCCTTCTTGGTGGTAAGTTGGCGAAGTATTGTTTCAGGCCTTGTCTTCCCAACAGTTGGCTCACCGCTGAAGATAAAAATGAAAGATGAATATCATGCCTCACTAGCGAATAGAGTGCTGACAAGTAGTTAAAAGGGCATTACGAAACTTAAAGGCAGATTGTTACGTCTTGCAAAGAAAACGTATGGATATGTCGTTGACTTCCGCTTCTGAAACTTGTAATCTAAGAATGCCACCAGAAAGAATTTCGACACCTGATACCTAGTGATTAAGATAAAAGTGACTATTAATATAATTTTACGATTATAAATCACTGCTGGATATAATTTACACAACTTTGAAAATTTCATCCAGCGGAATTAGAACCACCTAAGTCACACCAAGTTACAAAACGGAGAGCACTAACCAAGCCAAAAAGACCCCGTTCCATATACCAGCCATTGATGGAGCTTATTACTTCATCTAACCGCCTAATGTTAACCACTTTTCCTGCATAGCTTGACATAAAAATCAGAACAACAAAGGTCTCATATCAGCAAGGTTGCTACTATAAAAAATGTCCTTCGAATCAAAAACATCTACATAAATATGGCTTTAAAGACATAATTACAGCATTTGTGGTTTTTGTGTAATAAAAACGTACCATATCCATCACGAAAAGCATCCTCTATAAATTTTGATGGAAGAACGTTAGCTCCTTCACATACCAACCCTTGGAACTCTTGGTTTGGTTCTACCTTATTGGCACCAATATAAACAAGATTACCACGCACACAAAGATAATTAAAATATGCGGTAGCGAATGCAAAGTGCATGTCTCTGGCAAGTACGGACGCATAGTGTATGTGCCGAGTTATAGATATAGTGAATTTGGTCAATGACAGGCAACACTAAATTGCATAAGAACATCAATAAAGTAAAAAAAGCTTGTTGTGGATGCTAACTATGGGTGCATATTGCATCTCTACTAAGTTCCATGACTTTGTCAGGACTGGAGTAACGTACAAAATTGCAAGCATAAGAAAAATAAGCCAACAGGGACATGGAAGATTGAAAAGTTTTAAGAACTCAGCAAGCTTATGCAAGTAACAACATAAAAAATTTGGCAAGCTGCATCAAGCATCAGCCCATGTGTCCAGCCTGTAATATACACAGACTTGAATAAAGTAGCTTACACGCACACATGCATATTTATAAATATATGCGTGTGTGTGTGTACATATGTGTATATATATTTAGACATACACACACAGCAAGAAGCTGATTACAAGATCTACGAAGGCTCTGGGGCAACGGGCATAAAAACACATTAAACCCACTCTTGATCATGCCGGCTGGCAACACCACTGCTCCTAACATGGTCACTGCAGCATCTTCTTCCTTGGACGTGGAAGCAGTCCCTGCCAATGGGAGGACTGAGTTAAAGGGAAATGGGTTGAATCTTTTGGCAGTGTCATGTGATTAACAAATCTTTCAGGGTTTTTAGGAAAATTTTTGAGTTGATGGATCTATATGTTGGGGGGGGGGGGGGGGGATTTTGGGTTGTTTGGTTCTTTTGTCTTAGAGTGAATTGATGCAGTTGCCAAATCAGAGTTTGGTTTTGTGGAGAAGATTAGGGAAGAGGGTTTTGTGACGGTGGTGGAGGTAATGGTGGGGAAGAGAGAGAAGGGCGAAGTTTGATGCATGACGGGAATAAATGCCGTTGTTTCTAGGCATTGCTTGATGGTTTTAAATTGTGGTTCGTCATTCGAAAACTGGTGGACATTCCGGAGGTTTGTGTCTTTTATAGTGTGTCAAGACCCTAGTTATTGCGATAATTGCGAGTTCTTTTCCGCTTAGGGAAGAAGGTGATGAACTGGTGGGCCTCACTGGAGAGTGGAGACTGATCAGGCAAGCCCTAAATTTTGTAGATAGGCCTGTACTCGAATTGATATGGATTTCTATTCATCGCTAGACCACATCCACTTACTCGACCCAAAGCATTTTGATCCACGAAATCTTAAGTGTCCTTATAGACATCTGACATTCCCTCGTGTTGGTAATTCGTTGGCTCATTGCGTCCTAAAATAAGGCCTACAGGTCTGGGTGTGGGCGTGGGGTAATTTTTTTTATTTTTATTTTTGGTGTGTCACCTAAATGTAATCTACGTACAAATAACTCACACATTACCAACTATACCATATAAATGATATAATTCATTTGATTATAATTAATTATCTCCAGGTAGCGCTATACTGAATGTTAAAACAGCAGTCCATCAATTTCACAATTTCCGTGACTTTTGATTCTTTGCAAATTCCCAGAATTGAATCGAAGCATATAACCATTGGCCTTTCAAATTTGTTATTACCCAAGTTTGACTTGTCAACGCACACTTAATCAGCTTATAATTACTTCAATTAGAGCTCAACTCAACCTTTAGATTTGAAACATTATCCTAGAAAATGCAGGAAAAAATTATGAAACTGAGGGAGTAATATTTGGCAAGATGATGCTAATTTCTTTCGCTAAAAGCACAGTACTAACAGCAGTAGCAAAGATGCAGACTTTTATTAAAAAAAACACAGTTAAATGTGACGTAAATGCTAACTTGAACGTGTTGTGAACGTACTCATTGCTTTTTACGGCAGTTTCACCAGTCAAACAACACTTGTTCGATCAGCAGTTACTAGAGTCTCAACTAGATGCCTAAGGCCTAATTGAACACGTAAAGCACACACAAAAATTACGAAAACGGAGTTACTAGTAGCATTTCAGCAAACGTACAATCATATATTATACCTGAAACACGAGACGAATGCCGTCCCGCGTATCGACTGCCACGGGCATGCAGGAAGAGAAGTATCCGCTTCCGATAATCCTGTGCACGTCCTCCTGCACCTCACGGACCGTCAGCGCAGAGTTCGGCCGGCACGTCTTCAGCGCGTCGATTGCCTCCTTCTCCAAGTCCTTTCTCTCCAGCTCCTCCCCGTCCTTATTCCTCACCAGCACCTCACTGATCAGCACCCTCTCCTCCGAGTGGGCCCCGCCGCCCTTCCGGACGGTGACGGCGGCGCCGCCGTCCTCGTCGGGCTGCTGGGAGCCGGTTAGGGCTAGTGAGGCGGAGCATAGAAGTAAGGGGTTGGAGTGAAGCGCGGGGATTAATCTGGGGGGGTTGTGCAATTTGGCCAATTGGTGGAATGGGAGCTTGGGGGTTTTGAGTGAATTTACAAAGTTGGTGAATGAGAGCTTGGTTTTGGAGAAAAGGTCAGATAGGAGAAATATATGGTGGTGGTCGTGGCGGCGGTGGTGCTGGTGGAAGGGGGGGACTTTGACGGCGGAGGAAGTGAACCGGACGGTGTCGTTTCGCGGCATCGCTCGGTCGGGGAAATAAATCGGTGGATTTTACAAGGAATCGTGTTTCGAATTATTGAAACACAGGGTAGTAAAACCTAGTCACTATACTAGTTAAGATGGCGGTGAGCTGGTGGACCTCACTAGAGTTGATGGGCCGGGCCCTCAGTTTTGGTTGATGGGCTTTCACGTAGTTCGGTATCGGGCTTGCTATTCATTCATGGCTGGATTAGTTCTTGGGCCTCACTGCTTCAGGTAAAAGGCAACTTTTGGGCTATAAACATAACTATGGGTTCAACTTGAAAGAAAATTAGCCTGACAAACGGGTAAATACGTCGAGTACGAGTAATACCCATTCGGATACGGATAATTTCAGTTCAGGTAAAAATTATCCGAATTGTAATTTTTACGGGTAGTCATTCCTCGTACCCGTACCCGGACGGTTCGGGTAAATCCGCGGATAATCGGGCAGGCTTCCACATTTTCTTTAATTTTTTTATGATCACTTTTTGCTAACCCGTAC
This sequence comes from Escallonia herrerae, assembly GCA_033070095.1. Classification (NCBI taxonomy): domain Eukaryota; kingdom Viridiplantae; phylum Streptophyta; class Magnoliopsida; order Escalloniales; family Escalloniaceae; genus Escallonia; species Escallonia herrerae. Next base: position 189,168 of record JAVXUP010001308.1, read on the forward strand.
AATATTAACACTAACAGCATCAATTACACTCAGCACAAATGAAAGACAACATTGAATCTCACTTCTGTTGATTCCACGAATCAACCAATTACTTACCAATTGAGTACCAAAAAAATATTAAAAAACAAAATCCACTAACAATAAATGTTTTTATACGATCTGTGACGGTGGAAGTCGATCAAGTAGGTTTGTGACGGTGGAAGACTGGAAGTGGCCGACAGAGGTCGTCTAGGCTGTCAGCAATGTCGATGTGTGAGAGGAGAGAGGACGGTGGAGCCTTTTGATCTACGGCGGCGGCATATGTGGGCTTGTCGATCGACGGCAGAAGAGTGCAGTAGCTGAGTGGCCTTAGATAGATTGAGGGTTGAGGGGCTGAAGGTCGCCGATGGATCTCGAGTGAGGGGCTGCGACGCTTGGGTCGGCGTGAGATTGAGAGAGAAAAGATGAAAACGATGGATTAGGGTTAGGGCAATAAAGCAACTCTCTTTATATACACGCTAAAAAACGGATAAATCGGGTAAACCGTATCCAACCCAAGTCGACCCGAAAATTACGGGTCAGTTCGGGTATAAGTCTGATTTCTGCAGGTCTTTAAAATACATACCTGACCCAGGTTTTTTGGCCAGGTATGGATCAACCCTCGGGTCTGGATCTTTTTTTAACAGGTGTAAAGAAAATAAAGGTTTGGCTTTAACAAAAGTGACCACTTGATGGTAAAGTTTTCGTTTTTGACGTGAAGGGTTACAAGTTTGAATCTCATAAGAAAGACATCCAGTTGAAGTGTAACTGATATTGTGACAGAAGCAAACAAAACATGTGAAAAATTTGATCGATGGACTTGAATTTAGTGAAACTTACGGACCTGGTAAGTAATGTGAATAAGACATATTGAAACGCAATCGTGCTGGCCCCGTGCATGGCCTCACCACAGGGCAATACCTCACTCAAAAAGACTAATCAAGTGAGTACTTCAAAGATTATAGATAAGATCTTATGATGGTAATCTCGTACTATCACACATCGGATGTGGGATATCACAGCGAAAGTTACTTGAATCTGGATATATTAAGTGATTTCTTTCGTAAATATATGATTGCAAGGGCTTATCACTTGCCTTCTTTTTTTTTTATAAAGGATCAGGATTGCATTATATCAAACAGAAAAGTGTCATTTTACATCATAAGGTCATCATTAATCTACAGAACATATTACAGTTACACACATTTTGAACTATCTAAGGAGAAACACTGGAAGCACAATACAAAAGAACTCCTTGTAGCTAATCCGTGCAGTTTGACAGAACATAAGCGCAAACCCTCCCATTTGCTTCACAAGATCGAGAACCACTCCTAATTAGTGGATTGGTTTGCTGCAAATGCCCCTTGCGCAAACACTTTGGTCTCGTTTAAAATGTCGGGATCTCCTATAGTTAGATTGCACTTGACAAAAAAGGAACATGTGTAGCATATATCATACAAAACCGGCTTCACCTCGTATCCCAGCTCCTCAAGACCCGTCATCTGAAACAAAAATTGGAGAGCATCAGTACGAAGCCAAAGATTTTGAGTGTTATGTGCAAACATGTCACATGCCGACGGAGGCAAGTGGTATGCACGATATAAAAATGTCTGCTAGTGCTTTAGTTTTGCATTCCAAAACCTTAGTGGGAAACTTTAAGAGTACTGCAGATTTGTCCTTGCTATGGCAGACGTGCAGTGTAGCTGTGCACGCGTGCCTAAAAAGGGCACGGAGAAAGTGACCAAGCACGTTGCTCGTTCCATGTTTGCGCCTCTGCACTTTACACCCCAAATGCATCAGTTGTGGAAACATTTGGGCTTCCGAATGCGGTTTGATTAGGCACACTAGGCGTGGATGTCCAGTGGACATCACATGCCTTGCAAAGATTGCCAGAATCAAACACAAAGAGGATGTTTGCTGAATCAACTGTGGGGTGTTGAGAGATTGCAAAGATGACGGTTTTCTCAATCCAAAAAGGCTTCTTCTTTTATTATTTTCTAGACAAATATACTTTCAATTCAACATGTTTTTTCTTAGATAAAGCTGTCATGATTCTGAATATTGTATTTTCAGGGTAGTCTGTATCTCGTGTATATTAATGTGATCAGTTGGTCTTCGCAGGTCTAAAGGGGCAAAAACTCGTGTGGATGAAGTTACTTTGAATGAACATAATTCTATGCACCCTCTAGCGACAATTGAACACCCACAATTTGGATTGTTGGGTAAAATCGCATATAAATGGAAAATTCCTGACTCGAATGCTATGTGTCCCCTATTGAACAGCATAAGATAACAGTAAAACTGCCTCCCAATATTAAATAGGCGAGTACTAAAGAATTTTGTCGAAGCATCATAGAACCAATTTTCTAAGAGAGTGAAAGAAGGAAAATTAATAATGTATATTTTTCTTGCCATGAGACCTATTAGAATGCACCATTACTATAAACCCTTTTATCATTAACGACAGTTAAATGGCTCTATAGGTGCCATTTAATTTAACAGTGACTAAATTAAACACCGAAAGACATCGTGAAGATGTCTCATTTGAATTTAACAAAATTGAAAATGTTGACGAAACTCCAATAGTCACGCCTCTTCCCTTTGTGACAGTGTGATTATGTTGGGAAAAGAAAAAAAAAACAGGCCGAGCCCCTAGCGACGATGTGTAGCTGAAAAGTGCATCTTTATGCTGGCACCGACACTGCCACCCCGCATTTGTGACCGTACGTGTGTGAAGGCATGTCGATGCACACTGTGTGTTACTGGAAAAATGTAACATAACACATGACCACTTATATACCCACAATATTCACTTCTCAATTAATGCGGGAACCCTTATCGTGATCCTTTGAGTCCCTTATTTTTTTTTCAAACTTTGAGACATAATATCTTCTTAACCACTTGATGAAAATGAGTTATTCTTCTTTGACACTATACCTTGTGGTGCAAATTTTGCGGAACCAGTGGTTCAAAAATTTCCAACATGGACCAACCAAGAGATCTGAATTGCTTATCACACCAATATAACCACTCGTGAGGACAGTTTGGTACAAGTAAATCTCCTTTTCATGTTGGACGACCTTGAGTAGAGACTAGTGGGGTAAGTTTGGTATAAGTAATGTCCTTTTTCATGAACCTAATTTGACTGCGTCCGAGAAAGTTTAGAGGCATGATTAATGCAACATCAAAATCAAATGATGCCCGTACATATGGCCTCATATTAGAAAGTACAGAGCAATGCCTAGCTTTTCCAATATTGATCTTAGGATTATTACAATAACAATAGTACCATTAGTAAAAATAAACCAAAGAGAAGGTACATGAAAGAAAATTGAAGAAATCTCCCCTTATTCAAATCCCATGTATATTTAGAAACAAAATTGGTCATAAAACTGCCACCAAAATTTTTCTTTTCTTTTTTTTCTTAGGGACTATTTGATAAAATTAAAATTAGTGTTGAAAACTTAAACGCTTGATCTTAGAGGTAAATATTTATGTATGCATTTTATAATTCTTGTTACCAAAATCGTGTTGTAGTATTGGTGGTGATGGTGGTAATGACGAAAAGGTGGTGATGGTGGTGGTGTGTGAAGATGTAGTGTTTGAAATTGTGGTTGTTAGCCCTATGGTTGGATAACTTATGCTTACATCTTGTTTTGATGATAACTACACATTGATTATGTTCTAATGTGTGTTTTGAGTGGATTCTTAGTAGATATATACATGACACTCATGAAGACACATTTCAGAAGTTGGATAGATGGATTGAAGCCTATGGAAGCTTCATCAAGTCCTATGTCAAAGAGCAAGAAAGAATGCAAAGGCTAAGTTACTACGATTGTGATTGGTCTTTACTATTATGTAACTAGTCTTGGTTTGATGGTTGGATTGATGACTATGACCTAAAAAGACCTTAGGACACCTTGTGCATTGCATGTGAGTTCATAACCTTTCACACAAGTGTGGTTCTTGAAAATGAGTGAACTTTGGAGCTCACTCAGATTTTCTCAAAAACTATTTTGGTGCCAATCTTTTCATATCTTGATAAAACTTTTCATTAGCTTTCCAACGCAAAAAATGGCACATCAATCCGATTTTTCTAGAGAAAGTTATGCCCAAAATAGGAAAGGGGGTTCCGTGAGGCAGCTGATAGGCAGTAGGGTAATACAGTCGACTGTATTTGAATCCAGTTGACTGCACTCCAATGCAGTCGACTGAATTGGTCAAAATTCTGCTCCAACGGCTATTTTCGAGGATAAAATTCCAACGGCTATTTTAGAGGGATTACAGTCGACTGCATTGGTAATACAGTCGACTGCAATGGCAGTTTTGCTCACTTTAAGCCTCTAACGGCTATATTTCATTTTCTCTCTATATAAATGCTTTGGGGCTTCATCATACATAATGAAAACCACATTCTAAGACTCCATTCATTAGAGAAACATCAAGGCTCATAGATTAAACTTCTCTCTCTTCATCTTCATGATTTTACATCATTAAAGAGAGCATCTTTGTGAACAATTCTTTGATTGAGAGTGAGCATTCTTCAAGTCATCAATTCTCTCATCTCTCTATTGTACTAGAGTTTCATTTGTACTCATTTCCTTTCAAGAAGGTTTCTTTGTACACAATTGATCTTTGTAAAAGGATTGTGATCAAGGCTTGGGTTTGTCAAGTTTTGGGTGAGCTTTGTGAATTCAAGGCTTGTGCTTGGTGTGGGGATATCACCAAGTGTTGTAAGGATTTTGATCTTGACCCGGAAGAAGATTGTTGCTAGTGGATTCTAGTGCTCTTGAAAGGGACTTCCTTGAAGAGGTGGATGTAGGCTTGAGGGTAGTTCAAGCCGAACCATTTAAATCTCTTTGTCAAGTATCTCTAACTCAATCTCTTTACTTATTACTCTTTAATTGTTTGAGATTATTTAGTTAGCATCTTCATTGAATTATTACTTGGTTTGATTGAGATTTATGATTGTGCTTAGTTTGAATTCCCCATTAATTTTTAAAAACCCTATTCACCCCCTCTAGGGTTGTTTTATTGGTATCAGAGCAGGTCACGGGTTCGAGTCCCCTGGGGTGTATCTAGGGAAGGGATTGTTGGCAGATCAGAGGTTGGCCGCGTCCATTTACTCCCTTGTGTATTCGACCGTGTGCGCTGGCTGCTGTGCCAAGACTATAAGGAAATAAAGTTGTGCCCTTACTAACAGCAATTGCTTTTGGTGCAGTGGTAAAACCTCCGATCTGCCAACAATCCCTTCCCCAGATACACCCCGGGGGACTCGAACCCGTGACCTGCTCTGATACCAATTGAAACCAATAAAACAACCCTAGAGGGGGTGAATAGGGTTTTTATTGGTTTCAATGGTGGTGGCTACAGGCAGAAGCATGACGATCATCGTGACGAATGAAGTTTGGTAAATATGAAGATGGTTTTGGTAGACGTGCAAGTGGTGGTGGTAGCAGTGATGGCGGCGGCTACGGTAGTGTTGTGGAGATGGCGACGTACTCGTAATGATAATGGTTTTAGTGGTGGCCATAATGGTGATAGTAGCGTCGGCTAGGTCATTGCAATTGTGGTGGTGGTGGCAAAAGGATCATAGCGGTTGTGGTGGTGGCTCTAGTATGGTGAATGTGGTGTTGCTACTTAATTGTGGCAGCGTCATGGTGATAATTGTTCTTTTACGTAAATTATGATAGCTTTTGATCATCTGTCTTACTTAAAATCAAGTGACAAGTACTAAGTAAGTTCATCATGACTTAAGATTTTGGTCATTTTTTTTTTTCAGGAATCAATGTTTTAAGTGCTACAAGTTAAGAGTTATTAAATGTACTTAATTGAAAATTATTGAATATTTTAAGTGCTTAATTGCGTTACCAAATGCACACTTATCTTTTTTGTTCATCAAAAGCCTCTTGATTTAGGCTAAGAGTAGCCTTTTCCCTCCTTCAGCCCTACAAAATGTAAGAGGTCTAATACGATTCATTGTAGTAACGTTTATTTTTACACTCTTTAATGCTTGCCCAAATTTTAATTTGTCGCTACAAGCGCATTCGTGATAAAGTAGTGACTCTTTATGAGTAAACTATAAGAACAGGTTGCAAACTCTAGGAGAGTTTAACATAATCGGTACTTTTTGAAATATAGTGCATCTATTTTTGCACTTTCATATGTTTGTCCACGTGTTAACATGTAGCTGCTAAAAATGCATCAGTAACGTTTTCTAAAGACAAAAGTATCCTCCCTCACTCAACACAACCACCGATCTCTCGTGTCCTCCGCCATCACTTTAGTGTAATTGAGCCCGTGATAGGCTACTTCCGTTCCGTAAAAGTTACATCTACCCACGTAAGAGTCTTGACAAGATTGAAATGTACCAGGTTAAAAAAAGATAATTGTTGCAATAACCCAACTTAACATGTATTGTTGGTAATTTTTATTTTAATAAAAATTATTATTTTCATTTTGGTCAAAGTTAGAAATAAATGAGTTTTGGCTAAATCTTTTATGGCCATTTTGCTTCATATGACCATTAGATATCTATATGGCATTACATATACTAAGTATATTTTACCCAAGCATTAAAGCTCTATTAATATATGTCTCTTACTCCTTTGATCGTAACTGTCCCGTGATATGGTATTTCATTGTCATAATAATAGCTCTTACTATATATTGTGATCACAAAAGAGCCTAAAAAAGAGACGGCTCTTTGAAGCCAATTTCTTGCATTTTTCCAACTCCAATTCACAAGGCTTGGGTCCAAGCATATGTCCAGCTATTTTTAGAACCAGAATTTTTTTTGGTCAGCTTGCATATTTCAATGAATGTTTAGGTGTCATCTCTCATGCACACCCTGCAATCTGCATTGCTGAGATAAAAAATGCAGATGACATGTACATAGTATTTTGTTATCTTAAAATAATGATAGCAGTATGCAATTTTTTGGGCAAGACTGGTGTTGTGTGAAGTTTTTGCTTTTCTAGTTGTGCAAGCTAAGAGAAGTTACAGTAAGTGTAGAAAAGTTAGGCTGCTGTATCCTGAAGGCGGCGTGTCAAGGCCTATTGCACCGGTTATGTACTATAGGGGCGTGAACCGTCTTAAAGAGAGCGATGTAGTCAACGCCTAAACCTAACTAGCTGAAAAATACTTCTTTATGTGTGGTTCAAGCGGGATATTCATATTAAGAATAATACTTCGTTTGGTCGGTAAGAATACCATCCCATTATCAAAGAGATCTCGCAGTAAATATACTTTTCACATCCTTGGTAAGGGAAGTAACGGTACACATGAATTTTTGTTACTTCATTATTTACGAGCTTACTAACAAAGAAAAGTTGTTTTGTTCGCTCATCCTATAATTTTTTTTTTTGTATTGCATGTCAAACATTGCATTATGATGAGCTTGAGAAAGTTGAGCGATGGACGAGCATGCAGGAACTCATCAGTGTGAGCATGAATGTTTAAAGTGATGACAAACATGTATGAATCTAATAGTGAGATCTAATAGAAAAACGAGATTCACTCAGAATATGATTTTAGGTACCTTATCATTTTGCTCATGTTTTAAAAGGAATGGGTGAAAATATTGGGGGTGCAATATTTTTTGCTTATTTGTTCAAAAACAATAAAGGGGGGTTGTTACCTAGAGCAGTATTTTGATGGTAGCATGCCATATAGACCATAATAGTGAGGGTTTAATCTTGTTTGCCTATTTAATTTGCACATTGTCATAATAACAACTCTTACTATATATTGTGACCACAAAAGAGCATAAAAAAGAGACGACTTTCAGAAGCCAATCTCTTGCATTGTTCCAACTCCTATGCACAAGGCTTGGGTCCAAGCATATGTCCAGCTATTTTTAGAACAAGAATTTTTTTTGATCAGCTTGCATATTTCAATGAATGTTTGGGTGTCATCTCTTATGCACACCCTGCAATCTACATTGTTGAGATAAAATATGGATGACATGTGCATAGTATTTTGTTATCTTAAAACAATGATAGCAGTATGCAATTTTTTGGGCAAGAAGGAAGTTGTGTGACGTTTCCGCTTCTCTAGTTGTGTAAACTAAGAAAAACAACAAGAAGTGTAGAAAAGCTAGGCTATTGTATCTTGGAGGCAGCATGCTGAGGCCTATTGCACTGGGACTCTCAGTAGACAATCTCTTGCATTTTTCCTACTCCTATGCACAAGGCTTGGGTCCAAGCATATGTCCAGCTATTTTTAGAATAAGAATTTTTTTTGGTCAACTTGCATATTTCAATGAATGTTTGGGTGTCATCTCTCATGCACACCTTGCAATCTGCATTGCTAAGATAAAATGTGGATGCCATGTGCATAGTATTTTGTTATCTCAAAACAATGATAGCAGTATGCAAATTTTTAGGCAAGAAGGGTGTTTTGTGAAGTTTTCGCTTCTCTAGTTGTGCAAGCTAAGAGAAGCTACAACAAGAATAGAAAAGATGGGCTGTTATATTCTGGAGGCGGCGTGCCGAGGCATATTGTACCGGTTATATACCGTAGTGGCGCGAACCGTCTTAAAAAGAACGATCTAATCGGTGCCTCAACCTAGCAAGCTGAAAAGTACTTCTTTCTGTGTGGTTCATGCGGGATATTTGGTATTAAGGATAGTACTCCGTTTGACCGGTAAGAATACCATCCCATTATCAAAGAGACCTCGAGGTAAATATACTTTTCACACCCTTGGTAAGCGAAGTAATGGTACATGTGAATTTTTGTTACTTCATTATTTATGAGCTCACTAACAAAGTTGTTTTGTTTGAATTATTTCCAACATGTGTTATCATAGTTGTTACACAACGCTCCCGTGTGCAATGCACGGGGTTAAAACTAATATTTAATGACTTTTAGGTTATAGGATTTCTTAAAAAACATATCATTTCCCTGACAAATGAATGAATGTTTTGGACGTTAGAGTTGACTCACGACTGAATGCTTTGCGTTTGAAGACATTAAGTAAATTTGAATGTCCGGATCTTTGTAGTCAACTCATGGTTCGTTGTACTTTTTTTTATTGTGATATTAACAGGTGATGTAAGACTTATTACTAGTGTTGTCCCTGATAACTAATTTGTTTTTCCGTCCAAGTCATTTTTGGTATCATACTTTTATGATCTTTGTTAAAATTATCACAATATAGTATAAGAGAAATGTGTAATCTCATACTTTTTTTTTCTTTTCTACTAAAGTGACAAACGAGATAAAGAATACCGCTTTCTTTTGTTTCTTAAACTCACAAACAAGAGAAAGAAGAACTGTTTTTCCTTCTGTTTCTTTCTCTCGACTTTCCTTCTCTTCCTTACTTTGCTTTTCTCCCCTCTCAAAAATTCACAAAAGAGATTATTAGTTTGCTGGTACTTCTCGTTAAGCAGTTTTGAAAAGGGAAAATTGCAAAAAATGCCCTCGTGGTTTGAGCCATTTGTAAAAAGATCTCTATAGTTACAAAAGTTGCAAAGATACACCTGCAATCGCAAAAGTGCTGCAGCCAACGATTTTTGTAACGAAATGAAAATATTGTCCAAAATATCCCTGTCACCAAAAGTCTCGAGCAGAGACCACCCCAGCCACACCGCCGCCACTCCAGCCTGCCATTCATGGACACAAGCCCAAGCCCTCTCTCTCTCTCACAACTACACCGCCTCTACCACCATCACCCAGCCACTGTCGTGTCCACGACCCAAAGTCGTTCTCTCTCATCACCACCACAACTCCGCCTAAACCTAGATCTGATTTACCCAAATTGCACAAAGTCAGATGTAGGGTTTCAATTGCACATTGTGATTTGAAAACCTAGATCTTAGTTTGTGCGATTTGGGTTTGAATTGTCGGTGGCTGTACCGAAATTAATCTTAGCTTGTGCGAATTTTTGTGCGATAAGTTTGGGCGGTGATGGCGGCAATTGGGACTGGGTGGGGGTGGGGCTGATGGTGACACCGATTGTGGCTGGCAGACGGGGTGACGGCGGTGGGATTGTGAAGGTCTTACATCGACGGCGCACAATGACGGGGCTGCGGCAGCATAGGCTCACAAGGCTGGGTAGTGGCAGAAATATGTGGTGGTGGTGGTGGATGGGGATTAGTGAGAGCGGCTAGGGTTTTGGGTTGAGGGGGCTGATGGCAGCAGGCGATTGGGTGGAGCAGGCGGCGATGGCGATGATTATAATGAGGCAGGCGGCGGCGGGTAGGGTTTATGTGATTAGAGTAGGAAAGAAACTTAAGGTTTGGGGAGAGAAGAAGAAATAGAGGGCATTTTTGTCATTTTGTTGAATTAATCTCTACCAAACGCACTGTTGCCGTTAGTTTGAACGATTTTTTTGACGGTTGCCACACTTTTGCGATCACAAGTGTATCTTTGTAACTTTTGTAAGTACAGGGATCTTTTTGCAAATGGCTCAAACCACAAGGGTGTTTTTGCAATTTTCCCTTTTGAAAATAAGGTGACTGCAAGCTGTAAAATGGTAGCGATAACTGGCCAAGGCAAACTTGGAAGATCGCAAAAAGCTTCACCGTAAAAATGGTAGATAGATAACTGCCCAATGCAAAAGGGATGAAAATTTGCATGATTGGACCTCTGGTCCTCCTCCTGCAGACGTTGATATTGGTGGGAACGCATCGCAGGACGTTAAATTCGAAATTTCAAATATAGCTTGTGCCCCTCTCGCTCTCCCCCTATAAAGACAAAGCAGTTGCGAATCACTCCACATTCTGCAGGCCACTGCCCCGCCCATATATCCCACAATCTCTCTCAATTCTTTCCCTTTTTTGTACCAGTCTTTCAAACCCTAATTCCCATTATTAAAACCAGATACCCTTAATTTTAATCTGCCGCTCTGTTGAAAACGTCTCCTTAAACCCCCGTTAGCCAACCGTAAAAGTCAACTAGGTAAACCCTCTGCTTTGTACACACGTATGCGTGCTTATGTATTCACAGATTGGTTATATGTATTGATTTGAGCGTTTGATCGGTTTGTTTAAAGTCAAAGTAGGTCCTTTTGTCGATTGAGAGTCTGTTTTTCAAGCGTTGCGCGTGAAATGATTGAATTGACATAGCCTGGATTAACTTTGTAATGAAATGGGAGAAAAAGGTTTGGTAATGAATTTGAGGGCTTGCCGCGGACTTGTTATCACCTAACTCCATATGTGTATAGAAGGTTGCGATCTTATTTTTCATTGTACAACGATTGATAATTTTGTTGCTGCTAGGTAGATGATTACTTGTCAGATGCAGTGCTTCATTCTAGTTTTCTATTTTTTATTTTGCTTTGTTGTTGTCGGGGAAAGAATAATCCTGAATTATATGAGGAGTAAGTGTACTCTCTTTGGTGGTTGGTATTGTTGGTTGGCATACCATACGCTTACAGTAAGATCTGGATTAGACCAAGGAAGTAACTAAAGCTTTTGACTATATGATATTTGTTACTTACCGACTTCAATGAGTTGTGTTGGCTGCTTTTAGTAATTTAGAGCAAAATAGTTGAGTTTTTGATGTATCTAGCTTTAAGCTTCAAATGCGTTTATAAAATTTTTGAAACAGTGATCGTGACCAAATACTCTTCAGGGTTGATGGTTTCAAAATTTTGGGGCAACGAGATGGGAGTTAATGGGAAGGATGAGCTGAAGTTGCCGCTTTTGCAGCCTTCAAATGGCATTCCAGCCTCTGTTTCTCAGTCAGTTCTTGATGTAGATAAAAGAATTAAGACGATCATGTTCAAAGTTAGTGGCATCAAATGTGCGTCTTGTGCCGTTTCGATAGAATCTGTGCTGGGAAAACTGAATGGCGTTGCAAGCGTTATGGTGTCACCACTTCAAGGCCAGGCGGTAGTCAAATACCTGCCAGAGCTCATTACAGTAAGTCAACTTAATCTTCCCAAGCACTTCATGTGATCTCTTACTACACATTTGTACATATGAAATGCTGATACACTCATATACTCCTGTTCAAGCCTTCATGATCATTGTGTAATAGTGTCACAAAAAAGTAAGTAAAGAAGCAAGAGCAAATTTTTATCCAGAGGTACAATCCCACAGAAATGTCACTTGGATTCAGTATTCTTGACTCTTAAGATCACAGCTTTGGTGTACTTAGGAGGATAGCGAAGCTTGACCTTGACAGGCTGACAGCCTTTGGCAATGTCGATATTCTGTTGTTTCCTCTTCAAATATTCTTCCTTTATTTCTTTTTGGTTCTATTTTTGTTATGATGGATGCTATAGGTAACTGTTGATTCTTATTCTTGAGTGATGTCTTTATTCTTAAATGAGAATGAATACTTGCCTTAGGCAAAACAAATCAAACAAACCGTGGAAGACGCAGGTTTTCAAGCTGATGATTTTTCGGAGCAAGAGATAGTGGTATGCCGGCTCAGAATAAAAGGTATGGCATGCACAAGCTGCTCCGAGTCTGCTGAACGTGCGCTTTCAATGGTTGATGGAGTGAAAAAGGCTGTGGTCGGTTTAGCTCTCGAAGAAGCAAAAGTCAACTACGATCCAAATGTTACCAATACTGACCGCATCATTGAAGCAGTAGCAAATGCTGGCTTTGGAGCTGATCTCATAAGTTCTGGTAGTGATTTGAATAAAGTGCATTTAAAGCTAGAAGGAATCAATAGTTCAAATGATTTAACTGCGATCCAGTGCGCCCTTGAAGTATTGGAAGGTGTGAATCATGTTGCAATGGACTTGGAAGAACACGTGGCAACTATCAGCTATGACTCAGATGTCATTGGGCCAAGGTCTTTGATACAGTGTGTTCGAGAAGCTGGTTCTGAACCCAACATTTACAAGGCAAGCTTGTACATACCACCCAGACGGCAAGATACAGAGAGACAACATGACATCAAGATGTATAAAATTAAGTTCCTGTGGAGTTGCATTTTTTCGGTTCCGGTGGTTATGTTTTCCATGGTACTTCCTATGCTTCCTCCATATGGAAACTGGCTAGACTATAAGATTCACAACATGCTCACCCTTGGTATGCTTCTAAGATGGATCTTCTGCTCTCCGGTACAATTCTTTATTGGCCAAAGGTAGACTGGAGTTTCATTTGTGTAGTATAACTGTATTGTTGCTGAGAATTTTTTTGTGATGTTGCCATAAGTCTTATGGTTACCTGGTTTCTAATCTCCTTGTCAGGTTTTATGTGGGATCATATCATGCTCTGAAACGAAGATCTGCTAATATGGATGTTCTAGTTGCATTAGGGACAAATGCTGCTTATTTCTATTCTGTGTACGTGCTAATAAAAGCATTAATTTCAGATAAGTTTGAGGGGCAAGATTTCTTTGAGACTAGTTCCATGTTGATATCTTTTATCCTCCTAGGAAAATATTTGGAGGTAGTAGCTAGAGGAAAAACATCAGATGCTCTGGCAAAGTTGACAGACCTTGCTCCTGATACAGCTTACTTGTTAACATTAAGTGGTAATGGTGATGTTATTTCAGAGGAAGAAATTAGCACTCAGCTAATACAAAGGGATGACATTCTTAAGATTGTTCCTGGGGCAAAGGTTCCTGTTGATGGTATTGTTATTAATGGTCAGAGCCATGTGAATGAGAGCATGATAACAGGAGAAGCAAAGCCAGTTGCTAAAAGACCTGGTGACAAGGTATGAACAGTTGTCTGCTAATTGCTTTATATGTTTCCCCGACAGCCTAAAATATTCATGTATATATATCCTCCTAACATCATGAACAGGTTATTTGTGGGACTGTGAATGAGAATGGATGCGTGCTGGTTAAGGCCACCCATGTCGGGTCAGAGACTGCACTTTCTCAAATTGTTCAAATAGTTGAAACTGCTCAGCTTGCCAGAGCGCCTGTGCAAAAGCTGGCTGACCAGATATCAAAGTTTTTTGTGCCTGCGGTGAGTTCCTTAGCTTCATTCATTGGGAGTAAAACTCACTCTCTCTATTTTGTGTTTTACACGATGAAGTTATTTCAGGCTTGAGTTTTTTTCTCTTGCTGTAATGAAAGTCTTCATGTTTCATCTCCTTCAGTTTGTCAAACGTTTTTAATTGCAGGAATATTGTCCTTGGGATTGTTGGTTTCATGTTTCTACCATAGGTGCTCTTCAAGAGCTTGCTTCAAGCTATGACGGGAGCTCACTTTGAATAAGAACAGAAGAAGTGGTAGACGCTAGAAATAATGCCATATGAAGCTAGATGAAGTTCCCTAGTTCCTATTTTTTTGGTTTAAACCCTGGAACTATAAAGAATAGGATGAGAATGAGAGTTTGAGCAGCCGCCTCTCAAAAAGTTAAGAGAGAATTATATACAAAAATGTTGTCGTATTATATAGAATGTACATGATTTTATTTGTTATACTATTATAGCTACTTTCAACCTTGACTCTACCAGATGCAATGCTTTTTCCGCCACTGCCTTGAAAGCATGAGGATAATAGATGGAGGAGCAAAAGCATCTAATATAACCTTCTTTCCCGCCCTTTTTATGCCCTAGCTGTTTTCACAAGGTTATAGTAAATGCCTGATACCATCAACTAGTGTGCTTATATTGGTAAAGTTCGTGGTCGGCAAACAATTTTCTTGACCATACATCTATACCTGGCAACTGTACAGAGTCGAAGCAAATCATTGGGGAGAGATTTGATTACCTTTTAACCCTTGTCATCCAGCCCTTTGAAGGATGAACCATTATTTTAGTTTACCTGATTTTAGGTCTAGCCCAAAGGTACAAATCTAGCTAATAGCTATCTGCCACACTGATAGACCAGCGCTTACTCTCAAGCCTTCTTTTCACAAGGCATGTATCACAATGCCCATTAAGAGATTCAAGATGTCAGAAACAGAAAAATAGATGTTGCAGACCATTGAAAAACATTACCTGCTTCACTTTGTGATCACTAAAGACTCTGGAAGAATAATGAAGTAATTGTGAATAAAATTTTGTAACTTTAAGCTGTTAAGAAATAGGCTGTGAAGGAACGTCATACAGAACTACAAAGATCTACTTTCTGAGAAGCTTTTGCTTGGGACATTCTCTAAAATAACGATGTTGATTGTTCGCTTGCCAGCCTTTTAATAAGGATCTACTAACTTTGCATTTCTAACATGTGCCTTATCTTGTTGTTTCCTTCATTTACACCTGTACTTCTATTTCTATGAATTTATCATTGTCATGAAGTGTATCCATCATGCGATCTCTTCATTAAATACATTTTGGATGACTTCGAGTTTCTATGACGAGTTTTTTTTATTGTTTACAAAATTATAGGTCGTAGTAGCAGCATTTCTAACATGGTTGGGCTGGTTTATCCCGGGAGAAGCTAGGGTCTACCCTAAAAGTTGGATACCAAAAGCTATGGATGGATTTGAGCTTGCACTGCAGTTTGGTATTTCAGTCCTAGTAGTTGCTTGCCCCTGTGCTCTCGGACTTGCAACTCCTACTGCTGTCATGGTCGCCACGGGGAAGGGTGCCTCACAAGGTGTGCTTATCAAGGGAGGAAATGCACTTGAGAAGGCACACAAGGTATACACTCTTAAATCATTGGACCGCGGGCTAACGTTTACGTTGTGACAGGTGTTGGTACAACTTTACTATTAAAAACAACAAGTCAGATCAAACTCTATGAGCTGGAGTTCAAGAAAACTGGATGCCTGTCTTGATTTTAACCTCTGTTTCCCCCTCCTTTTCATGCTTGTAATATGATTGAATGCTACTGGAACATAGTATTGTGATTGTCTCATGTAGGAAGTTTGTTTTTCCCTTGTTGAGTTTTCAATAAATTCATTGTAGGTGAACCTAGTTGTCTTTGATAAGACGGGAACATTGACGGTTGGAAAACCAACAGTTGTTAGTGCTGTGCTTTTTTCAAGATCTTCTATGGAGGAGTTCTGCAATATTGCTATTGCTGCAGAGGTGCGTTTACTTTACTCAAAGCACTTTATCAATGATAAATTAATGAATTAGGGAACCATATTGACTTCAGGTGCGAAAGATATTGTCAGCAGATACGTATTTTTCATTTGACCAATTTGGGCAACTTGCGTAAAATTGCTGCAAAAATATGGGGCTGTTTTTGCAACAAAGTGAGATTACACAGAGAGACTTTACATTCTTTAGACAAAGTACATTAAAGTCTTTTTGATTCAATCGGTGGGTTGCATTTCAACTACTGCGAGCTTATGTGATACTTCAAAAAAATAGTCATGTGATACTAATATGTTCAAAATTTTATCTTCAGTCAAACAGTGAGCACCCGATTGCAAAAGCTGTGGTGGAGCACGCTAAGAAGCTATATCCGAAGCATGGTTCTCAGACTGAGTATGTGACGGAGGTTGATGACTTTGTGGTGCACCCAGGAGCTGGCGTTGGGGTAAAAGTTGGTGATAAAAAGGTGTTGGTTGGGAACAGGAGGCTTATGCAGGCTTGTAACGTCCCATTTGGTCCTGAGGTTGAAGACTATATTTCAGATAATGAACACTTGGCTCGTACTTGTGTGCTAGTTGCCATTGATGGGAGGGTTGCTGGTGCTTTTTCTGTCACTGATCCAGTGAAGCCGGAGGCTGCACGAGTTGTATCATTTCTTCACTCGATGGGTATCTCAAGTATTATGGTGACAGGTGATAATTGGGCGACAGCAACTGCAATAGCGAAGGAGGTTGGCATCCAAAAGTTGTTTGCTGAGACGGATCCGTTGGGAAAAGCCGATAAGATAAAGGAATTGCAGGTCAGCTTATTCAAATATATTACTAATTACTAGATGTGATTTGATGTTAACAAAGCTTGATAATTCTGCACTGTGAATTCTGCCCAGCAAGTAGATGATAGCTCAGTCTGGGGAAAAAGTGAGAAGCTTGAAGTATATGTCCAGTATTTTAGGACAACTGGTCTATTGAGAAGATACTGATCTAAATCTTATACTCTAGATAAATTTTGCCAACCTCCAGGTTCCACCTCCAGGTTCCTTTATTTCACTGCAATCCAATAATAGTTTTTCCTTCAGTGGATAGGAGTATATCCTTGTTGATCTCTGTGTCCTTGGCTACATTGGTCCACCCTTACTATCACACAAAATTTTGTGTGTTAGGTACCTCTTGTTCTGTCACTCCGTCCCAAAGCTTCATAATGATTCCTAAGCAACATTTGGATATGTATTCTTATAAGTTGCTGTCAGTTCGTTGACCTACATCAGTCGAGCATCTCTAGACCTCATCAGGAGTATGGTCATGCCCTACAGCCTTTCCTGTTTTCATCTTTGTAAATCTCGGATTTTCTATTTCTTCAGATAAAGATTTGTTTGGTCAGAGGAGACACCAAGGGCTCCTAAATACTTTTCAATTATATGCATTAAACAACTTAGAAGTACTGCACACACTAAAGGGATGTGAAGTCATTTTCCTGTTGAATATCACTAAAATTAGTTCTGCCTCTAATTTGCTGAACTTTGGATCACTCTTGTTAAGTAATTGCCAGATGGCACTTTATAACACTGATATATGTTCAAACAGTGTCTGTAAATGCATCTACAAATCAAATGATCTTCAGTTTAGATGATATTGCACCCATATTGTACACCTAGTACGGTACTGTTGGTGGCGGAGTGTGATGTTAGATTGATTCTGAAGATTTTAATTTTCTCCTTGTTATATCTTTGATCGTGACTGAATTCCAAAAACATATTGATGTTAGATACCAGGTTTGAACTCTCCCAAAATGTTCACTTTATCAGCTAGAAAGAATAATTTTCCCTTTTGGCCACATTGTTATTTTGAACAGTGACTTACCTTCTATTTTGTCTTTGTGATTGCAATGCTTTCTCGTGGTCCATCGTTGTCTTTGTACAGTTTAAACAGAGATACGTCTAGAAAAACTGCTCAAGATTTACATCTTCAACAAGGAAAAATGAAAATATCCATTTCTTAAGTTGGTTTTTCTTTCTTTGTTGGGTTTGTTTGGTTCTTGTTCCCACCGACATCTCATTGTCCCCCATCTGTACAATGGGGAACTTGGCAGTATGTGTAATAGAATTTACATGGCTTGTTTTGACTTTGGAAATGCACTTCTATGCAGATGAAAGGTATGACTGTGGCGATGGTGGGAGATGGAATAAATGACTCGCCAGCACTTGTCGCAGCTGATGTTGGCCTGGCTATTGGTGCGGGTACTGATGTAGCAATAGAAGCAGCTGACATTGTGCTAATTAAGAGCAACTTGGAAGACGTAATCACTGCAATCGATCTTTCCAAGAAGACAATTGCTCGTATACGGCTCAACTATGTGTGGGCACTCGGCTACAACATACTTGGCATGCCAATTGCTGCTGGAGTCTTGTTCCCCTTCACTGGAATTCGCTTACCCCCTTGGCTTGCTGGTGCTTGCATGGCTGCTTCATCCATTAGTGTGGTCTGTTCTTCACTCCTTTTGCAGTCCTACAAGAAGCCTTTGCATCCTGACTCTCATTAAACCAACATCCTTCATTTTTCTGCCATAGTGCGAGTTCACTAATAATGCTGATAAGCTCGGGGCGAGTACTCGCTCCTATGTTGTCAATGGTGGTATGTTGACTGCGTGTAGCACCAAACTGATTGTTAGTCTACATCTTGTAGCATGGAGTAGGACAGCAAACTAGTGTTTGACATGATTACACATTGTAGTTGTCGTACAAAAGTTTGGAGAGCATTAGCTCATTCCCAGAACTGAAGGCTCTATAACTAGGTGAGAATCAACTTAAGACTGTGATTAGCGTTGAATATGATCTAGCGGCACATGTTTCGACTTCGCATTCTACGACAAAATGGTAGCGTAATGTCTGTAACCAAGGTTGATTTGGACTTTGCTTCTCTGGTGTTAATCATATTATTATCAGAATAAAATGCAACTTTTATAGAACTTTTCACGCTCAAAGGGGGTTTTTGATGATTATTCTTGTGAAAGTGTTTGTTTCCTTGTTGTCTGTGAGGACTCATTTGCAGAAGAACATTGGCCTTTTATTCGATCATGAGCACGTAGAGGAGTGGAAGAAATGATACGAGGGAGGAGTGAGGAAGTGTAGAATCGCTTGAAGGAAAGGTATTCGTGTTCTTTTTAGCAACAATTTAGGTGTGAATAAAGTTTGAGAGTGTTGAGTCAGCGTCTTCCCTGTCAAGCCCGATTCGTACAATCTCGACCTACTAGCGTTTTAGCAACGAAACGTCTTGAAAAACTAAACACAAAACTGTAGTTATTATTTTTCTTGTTCTGTTAAAAAGAAAAACATCATGTTATCAATCACTGAGACTCACTGAGACTGGACTTCTTTCCCTTTCGAGTTTTGTCAACGTCATTTTCAACAAAACGACCTGAGTTTTCTTTATGATTACGCCTCTCCGTTGCAAAATTACGGCATCCATAGATCAACAATATACATCTATTGCAACCATATTATAACTCGAACAAAAAGGAGAAATCGCAATTCTGCTGACTGATTTAGCAATCAGCCCTCACTCCTTTTCATTATTACACCCATTGCCAACCTCAAAATGGTGTCTGGTGTTATGCATCAAATAAATTGGCAAATCAATGCGCAAATGGAGTTCGACAATAATAATGTGTAAAGCTCTTAACTCCAGCCACCTAATGAAAGATCATATATTTTCCTTTTCTTAGTTTCAACTCATATTCTTAATTCCATGCGAGTATTTTTGGTTCCAGCTTTTTAGCTCCTGTATTATGACCATTTGGAGATCAAATCAGACGATATTATGATCATTCGAAGATCAAATCAGATGATTTTACCATTTATTTATTGTAAGCATTAAAGTGTGGTGTAACCTCTTCATTTTAAATTGAAAAACTGAATTTTGAGAAAATATTTGGTGTACCTCTAAACTACGATACAAAGAAATATTTTCTCAAAATTCAGACTCAAGCCAAAGAGAATGTCGTGAAAAGTGCCACCTAGGGGTGCAACTTGGACGGGTTGGGTCCAACCCAACCCAAGAAAACCAAACTTTTTAAAAGCCCATCTTAAACCAGCTCAACTTGGGTTTTTTGCAAAAAAAAGCTTAACCCAACCCAACCCAAGTAAAAATGGTACGGGTTGGGTTTTAACCCAACCTAACCCGACTAACATCTATTTAATTTTTTGTCTTTCATTTTTTAATGAGTAATTTTTCTCAATAAGTCTTGTTATCGAAATACTGACGTGGCTTGCATTTGACTTATTAGATAATATATTATTTTTTTATTTATCTTATCAAAAGATAAAATATTTATAATAAAAAATTACAAAAATTAAAAAAATTAAAACAACAATACAACTAATAGAATAGAATACCAATAAAAACTTAAACGTAAAACGCATCGTTAATCTTCAAATTTACAAAATTCACAAATCTTCATTCTTCAAATTACAAAATCCTTGACGGTATACCTAACAAATTACAAATTAGATCCTCAATCTTCAAATTTATAAAATCCCAAATTCAATCCACGCAGGAGCTCACCGGCAGCAGCTCATCCAGAACGAGCACCAGCACCCATCTACACGATGGGCACGACGATTGCGAGCCCAGCCATATGTCGACGATTGCCTACTGTAGGAGGCAGATCTAGTCCACCCACTGCGACCAGCAGCTCCGTCTTGCCTCGCCTTCATTTCCGCCTCTGCCACCGGTAACTAGTCGCCCTTCCAGAACCTCGTCACCACCAGCACCCATCTACACGATGGGCACGACGATTGCGAGCCCAGCCATATGTCGACGATTGCCTACTGTACGAGGCAGATTTTGTCCACCAACGTACTTCGCCGTGAATTCCACTTCTCAGATGAGTCGTAGGTGATCTTGGGGAGTGACTGGAGGATCTTCTTGAGGCCCTTGTTAGTGTAGGGCTCGCGGCCGAGGGAGCGGCCACCGGTAACTGCCTTTGCCGACTTTTGGGGAAGAAGGGATTGAAAGAGAATTCATTCTTGGTTTTTTTTGTTGGGTTAAGATGGGTTAGATTGGGTTTAATGGGTTTGGCCCAGTTTAGTGTCATTTATATATTTACCCAACTCAGACCAACCCATTTTTAAATTGGTTGGATTTAGTGGGTTAAACATTGTCCATATATAAGCTGGGTTGGTTAAAATCCATTTAAAACCAGCCCAAATTGCAGGCCTAGTGCCACCACCAGAAACATCATCTCGGCACCTTTAGAGGTCCCGTGACTCAAGCAGGCAAAGGATAAAAGAATTGTCCTCAGTCGAGCGATGGTGCCAATATCCAAGCCATTGACCAAGGCTCGCGTATCACTTCTAAAGATAGTGAATTATTTTGCATGGAAGCGCAAAATAAGCTACCAAGGCAAAAAGAGTTAAATTGTCCGTGCAAAAAGTTTTCTTTAGCAGGAGAAAGGTAATTCGACATTCCTTGTGTTCTTAGTTTCTTTTGATACAAATAATTGTAAACAAGGTAGAATAATGCACATTTCCTTTAAAAGTACCGATATTCAAAACAAAAACGAGAGTCAACGACCTCACTTTCACAAAGTATTTTTTAGAAAAATAGTACTCGGAGTAATAAAATAAAAGTGAGAAGATAGAATCTCACAGATGCACCAAAAAAAATTCAAAAAAGAGTTAAAACTAAATCGCCTCGTGCCTCACCCAATGGTTATGCCTCCCTCAAAGAAAAAGGAACTGAACTTTCTAGAGTTACAGCTAACTAATATTGTAGGGTTCTCCATTTTATTTACTTCATAGTGAGATTTCGATTCAAAAGCCTAAACCCGTGAATGAAAAAAGTGAAAATAAATATGAGTAACAACTTTCCATAATTGAAGTATGTTCGCTTCCGTCTAAGCATGAAATATCAATGAATTTTCACTCTCCCACAAACTCCGAATCTCCCCTATCTTCCAAATTTAGACAACTACAACCCCCCCACCTTCTGTGCATCTCTCCCCGTCTGCAAAACTACTCACTCTTTGCAGGTCAAAAAACAGGTACACCACTCTATGAAATCGTTGTAAAATCTTTTTTTGCTCTTATAGTACATATCTTCTAATGTTTCGTGGAGTCAGTTGCAATCAAATCTTTGTGCAAGTAGTTTTTGGACTCCGTTTAATCTTTGATCTGGGTTTCTTGAATTTCTGTTATCGACTCTGTGACTCAGCCTGCAGCTTTGATAAATTTGTACTGCGTAGTGTTGAGTGATCCATTATTATGGTCGTGAGTACTGGAGTAACATGGAATATGATTGAACTTTGGTAATGGGTCTTTGAAAGTTGTGTGAGAAATGGATAATTTTGGCGTGCGAGGCGGCTTTTTATCGGGTCCGAATGGTGGGTTCCTTGACCTAGAATCACCAATAAATAGGCATCAACAGACTCAATTAGGTCATATGTCTCATACCCATCACCATTTGCAGACATCCATGCCTACGATGACAGGTCTTGAAGATGATCATTCCATTGGGGTTATGGAAGTAAAGGGTTTGTATCCCACGGGTTTATCAATGAATTTTGGGAAAGGGAAGGGGCACACAAGTGTTAATGCTGTGTACAATAGTAACTATAATAGTATTACCAGTACGAGTGATGAGGATGAACCTAGTTTTACGGAGGATGGAGAGAACTTCACCGGGGCAAAAGGGAAAAAAGGGTCTCCATGGCAGCGAATGAAATGGGCGGATAGCATAGTGAGGCTTCTGATACAAGTGGTCGCTTGTGTCGGTGATGATGGTACTCTGGAAGGTGTGGAGGGGCTGAAGAGGAGATCGGGTATTTTACAGAAGAAGGGTAAGTGGAAAACGGTCTCAAACGTAATGATTGCTAAAGATTGTTATGTTTCGCCTCAGCAGTGTGAGGATAAGTTCAATGATTTAAATAAGAGGTATAAGAGGTTGAATGATATTTTGGGAAGGGGTACTTCTTGTAGGGTAGTAGAAAGCCCGGCTCTTATGGACTCGATGCCCCAGCTATCGGATAAGGTGAAGGAGGATGTGAAGAAAATATTGAGCTCAAAACATTTGTTTTACCAGGAGATGTGTGCTTACCATAATGGACAAAGAATACCCAACTGCAGTGATCTGGAATTACAAGTCCATTCTTTGCCACAGGTGCAGTGTTCAAAGGACAATAATGGTGGTGAGGCAGAAGCTCAAGAAAATGATGAAAGTGAGGATGATGAATCAGATGATGAAGGCAATAACATTGCTGGTGGTGATGTGGAAAGGGACAGGGCTTACAGTGAAAGAAAGAAGGGGAATGCAGTGGATGGAAATTACTGGTCCCAATTTGGTGGACAGGATGCTTTGCAGACTGAGATGGCTGAATTTTTTGGAGATACTACAAAGTCACGACCGGAACAGATAGAGTGGGTTAAGAAACGGATGCTGCAACTACAAGAGGAACGCGTGGGTATCCAAGCTGAAGCCTTCGAGCTGGAGAAACGGCGGTTTAAGTGGCAAAGATTTTGCAGCACAAAAGATAGGGAGATGGAAATCTCAAGGTTGGAGAATGAGAGATTAATTTTGGAGAATGAGCGGATGGTATTGCAACTGAAGCAAAAGAAACTCGAGATAGAAACTAAAAGTTCAGGAACATCTTTTGATCCCACTTCTCTCAGCATAGACTTGGTGCAAGGACGAGATCAGATTGATTTAGGTCGGCATCAGTAGGTCCTGTACAGAAGGATCTTTAACTCGCTTCTGATAGCTGATACGAGCTTTTACCCAACTCTCTGAAATCATCTTTTACTGCTGATGTCAATATATAGGTATTTTAGGCTTCCTACATTCTCCTGGGTCTGCAAAATGGTCCAAGAGTTTGTGATTGTACGATTATATTTGCGACATGTTTTTGAAAAGCAGAAAGAACGTTCTTTTTCAAATTGAATAGAATGAGGCATTTTTAACCCCTTTTTTAATAAAATTCCTGGTTCACTCGCTTTACGCCCTCTTATAGGCTGCTGGAATGTGTGTGTACTACAATGATTATAGTCCTGCATTTAACTCTTCAATAGGGAATGTAAACAGTTGAGGCATTGCGATGAAGTAAACTACAGCGTTATTCATGCAAATTGATGTTGTTATTGTTTTTTTTGATATTTGAACTTTTTGATGATCTTTTTGATCCAGGAAAATGTAGCTTGTACTTGTTATAGGAGAAGTAGCTAACTGGATGAGTACTTTGATAATCTTCTTTATACTGTTGAAAAGGGGCATATGAGTCTGCTGTACTTTTGAAAAGGGGCATATGAGTTTGTATTTAAGAAATAGGACTCTTTCTTTTCTCATCTGTTCATTTCTTTTGGAGGGGGGAAGGAGAGTCTTTGGCTCCTTTTTTTCCCTTGTGGTCCTTTGTTTGCCTTTTGTGTCGTGATTAATTTAATTACTACATTGGTTTCCCTGTTGGCTGATTTTGCAGACAGCCCAGTCTAGCCCTACCTTAAACTAATTAATGCAGTCCAAAACTTCACAATCCCTTGTGACCTAGTGGTGCACATCAATTCTTTTCAGAAGGTGCAATGGCAGAAGTCTCGTGCATTGGTTCACCCAACCAAAAAATTCACAACCCCACAAACCAATAAGGCTGCCTATAAACGTTATCTTATTCTTGTCAATAAAGAAGGAATTTTTATCTAGAGCAATTTGGTTGAACCCATTAGCAGTATTGAGTTTTCCTTTTTACACCTTGTTGCAGTTAACTCTCCCACTGTTCTCTGTTCATTACGATAACACAATTTGTTCTTCGTGGCCCAAAATGTTTCTTTCAAAACGCCCCTCAACTCGCCATGTCCAGTGCATGCCGAAGGTGAAGGACAGCAATGTATTTTCACAAATGTAGTACACCATGTCTCTCCCCCTCTTTCTGTCTGAACTACCTAGCCCTCTCCTGCCCCCTTTTCAGCTCAACCGCATTGACCATTAAAGTTTGAGGAATAAAACACGTTGGAAAGCATATCCTTATTGCTTAAGAAGATATGTTAAAAAAAAAAAGCATAATTGAGACATTGTAGGATTTTTTATTATTTTTTTTATGAGGTTCAGATTTATTTACTTAGTTCAAAGATAATTTTCTTAGAGAGAGGGAGAGGGAGAAAGAAAGGGAGTGAGGGAAGGGGTGGGGGGTGAAAGGAGGGAGGGGGAGGAGGAGAGGGAGATATCACTCTGCTATATGCTGTGTTATGGAAAGAACACATTTGGGACCCTAGTGAGTTCTGTGTTTGAACAACTGAGTGTATCAAACTGGGGCAGTCAATCGGTTGACGAAGGTTAATATGATGACTGTACTGGCAGTGACAATGGTGGTGCGATAGTGGTGATGTTGGTGATTGTGGCGATGTTCCCAGGTGATAGTGGTAACGACGGAGATGGAGATGTCGGTTGCATGAGTTAAGAAGAGATGTAGAAGTAGGTGGCAGGAGTTACGAAGATTTGTAGAAGTGATGGTAATTGAATAGCTATCTGCAGCCGTGTAGGGTTTGCTTCAGGAATTGCATGATTTGCTTTCACCATTTCAATCATATTCTAGATATGATTTTGTTCATACCCTATTCTGGTCGCACCCCAGGACCCGCTAAGGGACCCACTTTGCACGACACATCACCCAGTCAGCGGTCAACTTTTCAACACTCGAGGGCCGGTCAAAGCAACGCATGCTCAAGTCACGTGAACCATTCGTGAAGCGACTTCGGCGTGCCTTCCACCCTTGGGGGTCGGCCACCCCAAGGGGTCGGCCACCCTTGGGGGTCGGCCACCCTCGGGGGTCGGCCACCCCAAGGGGTCGGCCTCCCTCTGGGTTCGGCCACCCCAAGGGTCGGCCTCCCTTGGGGGTCGGCCACCCTCTGGGTTCGGCAACCCCAAGGGTCGGCCTCCCTTGGGGGTCGGCCACCCTTGGGGGTCGGCCTCCCTCTGGGTTCGGCCACCCCAAGGGTCGGCCTCCCTTGGGGGTCGGCCACCCCAAGGGGTCGGCCACCCTTGGGGGTCGGCCACCCTAAGGGGGTCGGCCACCTGCCTTGAATACCGACGCCGTCACCTTTGACCGTGCTCCGTAATCACAACAACCGTCGCTCGCGGCCGCGCTCCGCCATAGTCACGACGACCGTCGCTCTCGGCCGGGCTCCGTCGTCGCGATGACCGTCGCTCGTAGTTACGACGACCGTCGCTCGCAGCCGCGCTCCACCATAGTCACGACGACCGTCGCTCTCGGCCGTGCTCCGTCGTCGCGATGATCGTCGCTCGTAGTCACGACGACCGTCGCTTGTGGCCGCTCTGTCGCCATGACGACCGTCGCTCACAGTCACCCCCCATCCACTCAACGACCCTTGTCGCTCTGAGATCACTATGCGACCCTCGTCGCCCGCACTCAACCGCGCCCCATGCGCTGCAATCATATTATATGCTCACGGGATAGGCTACTCCGCCAGGACACTATCTCCGCCGGGGTGCCTGCGTGACTGGCCTACGTGCTCTGGCACTGGGGGCTCGCGTCGGCACCCCTAAGGACTATGACCCCCGGGTCACTCCGAGATGGGAGCAGGTCTTCGGAAGGGCATCTTGCCTAGTCCACCTGGCAGCTGGGCGTCGGGTCTTCCCCACCGCTGCCAGGACCGTGGGATTCAGTAAGGGCTTGGACTGGAGGCTGAGGCAACGGGCTACTCTGACCATGCTACCGCGGCATGATCAGTCTCTCAGACAGGCAGAGAGACGTCGCAAGGGCAGGGCAGCACGAACTTAGGGACCGGCAGTCCCAACGGAGGATCAGTGCTTTGGCCCCCTGGCGACGTGTCGTTCCCAGGGGGTGACACATGTCAACTTATGACACATGCACGTTTTTGCCTATAAATAGTGGACTTTGGAGCTTTTTCAAGGATCTTTTTCTCATTTGGAGCTTTTCACTTTCTCTCTCTAAAAAGACATTCTCTCTGGAATTCTAGTGAGAGAAACACACTTGGCTCACGTCCACGAACCCTCGACGCTGCACCCTTGTCACGGACTGTAGACTGTCGGTCCTGTTCATCGTCACCCTGCCTGCGCAGCGCTGCCAGCCCTCACGACCTGTCTGGGGAGCCTTGCCCTCGGCCCTTACGCCGTCCTTGCTGTCTCCCGCGTTGCCTATCTGGAAGCTGACTCAGACCGCATCCTTTGTGGCACCTCCACGTAGCATCGAACCATAGCTCCGCGACGTTCATCGCCGCACCCATGCGCCATTCTTATCACATGTGCCCCGGCACAAAGTATTGCTTCGCGACGTTCGTCGCCGCACCACTTTCATGACATGTGCTCCGGCACCAAGTATTGTCCCCGCGACAATCATCGCCATGTCCATGCACCACGACCATGTTATAAGCCTCCGGGCATGACACCCGTTCACCACACCATGCGCCGACGGCATACAGCCCGTCGGCCCTCCAGAATGCCAACCCTCACGACCTGTCTGGGGAGCCTTGCCCTCGGCCCTTACGCCGTCCTTGCTGTCTCCCGCGTTGCCTATCTGGAAGCTGACTCAGACCGCATCCTTTGTGGCACCTCCACGTAGCATCGAACCATTTTCCGGCTCATCAGATTTAAATCAGGACTGCCTCCATGTCAAGTACATTCAGCTTCAAGGTTACCTCACGTGGGGGAGCTGTAGGGAGATTACAGGGCGTCAAGTTTCCACCAAGATGGTCTACACATACAAGATGTCCAATTTGACCCTAAAGCTTAAGTCAGTAGAACTTGGTTCCATCCAAGTATATGCGCAACTTACTGCCCACACTTCCTCGATGTAGGACTAACATAACTCAACACTTTCACCTCAACGGTGTTTCGAGTAAAGCTACTGATCTAAAGGCAAAAAAAAAAAAAAATCCTGCTATCTGGGTGAAACTTTGTTTGGTTTGCTTCTTTAGCATGTAATCATTGTTTGTTACGCACATTCTCTTAGCATTAGTGTATCTAAGGTTGGGTTTCTTACTGGAACACTTTTGTTACATTTGTGAGTTATGTGCTTCAATTAAAACCTTAAAACCTAAGGGTTTATATGAGACTCCAATAAAATCTTAGGAAGTTATTTGCAGTTCAGCCAATGTGTAAAGGGGTATAGAGTTGATCAGACCCTTTTTCCCTCATTTTCGGGCATCTAACGGCCATTTTCTAAATTTCGACTGTCGGAAGGACGTGGTTGACACGCTTATGCTGGCTTAGGGACAATGCTAGTGAAATATTTATAATTTAAATATGTTTTCGATAGTTGTCCCAAGAATATATTTGTGTATACATAGTTAGGAGATCATATATATATGGTCGTTATAATGTCGAAAGAAAAGATTTTAAAAAAAGTTTTTCTCCAAGTTCGAAACTTGTAGAAGTGTGAAGGTTTTTTCTCTTAAATAAGGAGAATGTTACTTCAAATAGTAATATTTATTACAAGTTGAACGAAAATTGACCAGTGGAGGTCTCACAGTGCTAACTAAATACTTGTAAGGCCTAGACAGATTCCTCTCAAATCAAAGCAAAGTGAATCCTACATTTTATCTTAACAAGATATAGCATGCCAATGCCTAAAAGGTTACAATGAAAAGAGCCAAACTAAAGAGAACAAAATTAACACCAAAGGTTATACTTAGTTGGATCTAGAAATAGTCACAGAAAAGTAACACCAAAGGAAATTTCTTGGGTTCTTCTTTTAAATTTTTTTTTGTAAAAACACATTTAATTGAAGGACAAATCTCGTCCTTAAACCACCAGCCTAAACGCTGCTATCTTCGTTCACGTTTGACACCTGATTCTTTCGATGAATCGGCGGGAAGAAACACACCAATCATCGGGTACCAAGATCCTATCAACGTTCACTCGCACACCGACACTTCCGTTTCTTACTGCTATAACTTGTTTGAGGAACAAATACCTAAGCAATTATGGACAAAGGTCCCTCTGACTTCAAGGAGAACAAACACCTGAACTTCTTGTATGAAGAAACCACCCCGCATTCCTTTCCCATCACAGATTATATCATAAAGAGTAGGCGTAGCGAAGTACCATCCTGGCCTCTCTTATTTGCAGGGATGATTTTTTTTTTTTATACCGCCTAGCTCAAAAGCTAAAAAAGCCGATAAGTGGGACAACTTGACCAAAGAAGGAAAGGTTAGCCGCTCTCTGGGATCAAGTTCAAAACTAATGGCCTCTTTAAGCTCCCTGTTAGAACGTCGATGTCTAAATTTTTTAAGTTCACCTCTATCAATATCGATCCAGCAACAATTCTAAAGGTGTGACATGACTCTATCCGAGGTCCTTCCTTATCCTCGTACCCTGTCCTTATTAGTGGTATGGGTTAATCCAAGTATAATGATTAGCTCCACCTAGAGTGTGTGGACTCGTGTAAGAAGATCCTAACGACTATGCTCGTCCTCAAGCTTGATCTTGATTTGTCCTAACATCAAATGATAAACGCCGACTACTACCCACCCGATTTAGATTGATTGCCAGTTGCTTGTTTATCGGTATGCAGGTCATCCACAATTTGCAAGCCCCCCGAGCAAAACATATGAACTTGACATCTCCAAAACCTACCTCAAACCCGCTTAAACAAACAAAAGACTTGACACCCTTCTCACCACAACCCTGCCAAACACAAATTCACCGTTTACGCGTCTATCATTCAGGTAGACCAAGGCACTAACTCCTCTAATAGGAAAGGGGGAGGCCACCTAGCAGGGAGAAGAGGGAGGGGATGGACGGTGGGAGAGCCCTATCAACTACTAAATGGCAACTAAAATTTGGGAGGCAAAAACAGCACCACAAAAAAAAATAGAGGAAATAGAGATCAAAGTAGATGAAAGAGAAGGAGAAGGAGGGTAACTTAACGTATGGGCGACTGTAAGAGCTCAAGTCACTACTCTGTCTCACATAAGAAAGAGAGTTGAAAAAGCACTATCTTGTTGAGATTCTTCCAAAGTAGTAACAAAAGGCCTAGGGTCAATTTAGGGCAAAGTCATCAACTTATGCATTAATTTAAGACTAGTTACAAATAAAAATGCATATTCGCTTGTGTTTTATAACGCAATTAAGCACTTAAAATTTTTAATTAAGTGTGTTTGATAACACTAAATTATGTATCACTTAAAAAATTAATTCCTTCCAAAAATAAACTAAAATTTTAAGTCATAGTGAACTTACTTAATGTGATGACTTAATTCTAAGTGAGATGACTAAAATTTATTTAGCATATTTTTACATAAAAAATTAATTACCACCATGATCCTGCCTCAATTAATTTGCTGACAATATCACCTCCACCACAATACAACACCACCACAACTATTATTTCCTTTTGCTACCAATACCACAATTACTATGACATAGTCACTATCACCACCACTACCGACGTCGCCACAAGGACACTGCCACCTCCACGATACTATCGTCATTGTCACCATATCCATTTTTGCCAAAATCACCTAAAAATTCACCACACTACAACCAGTGTCATGACCGCCATGTCGCCGCCTATCGTTATCATCATAATTATCCACACCACGTCTTCATGCACCATTATCGCATCATTGACACATTTTTGCCGCCGCCGCCACCACTACTCCATCGTCGTTGTCACCACCATCAACAACACGATTTTAGCTCATCAAAAAAATTTATAATGTACATAAACAAATACATAATTTCTATAAAATGGATAAATTTGTAAATAATAATTTTTAGATATTTGCTTTTGGTTTATCAAACAGGTTAACTTATTTTTCAGTAAAAATTTACAAATTCAGTGCTTAATTTTTTCAGCACTTAAATTTCAGTTTTATTAACACAGCCCCTAGTCTTTCTTGCATACTCCATGAAAATATATGCTTCATGTTCTTGAGCGCTCCTTGAAGCCTTTCCAATTCATTCAATTTATACTTTAGACTTTTCTTGGTTTAATTCTAGTTTTCTAAGTTCCCAAATGTTCTCATGTGTGACCACGAATATACTTGCTAAGCAAACACTCAAATTACGAATTAGAACAAAATTTTTTTGCTATCATCAAAACAATATATATAGCCTAGGTCATCCAACTATTGGGCTAACAATCTTTTCCTTTTTGATATGATAAACATTGATTCTATGCAAGATGAAGGACATTAAAATTAAGCACAACAACCTCATACAAATCAAAGGCTTTTCCATGCCATACTCGAGATATATCAATCAAACTCGTATTGCGATTAAATAAGTAACTTGCTCCCTTGGCTAAAATAAGACGTGCTCTTCATCTAATGTTCTCCTAATAACACACAAGTATATAGTATAGAAAATCAAGATTATTTTTCTCCCGTTGTCATCAACAAAATCACAAGGATATGTGTGTGAATACAAGTTGAATATCTAATGGTCGTATCATACAAAATGGAACAAGAATAAATTTCTATAAAATGATAAAGTAAAATCCTTGTGATGATTTTAACTTGAACTCGTGACGTTTGCAATTTGTACTTTGGAGATTGATATCTACACTCCATTTTTTATACTAAAATACTACTTTCATCACTAAAAACTAAAAAAGTATCACTAATTGTGTGTTTGGATGGAGATTTTCAACTAAAAGTTTCATCTTGATCGAGTATAATGGATTGCATAAAAGTGAATTTGCAAAACTTTGGGGGATTTGAAGGGGGGATTGAGGGTCTTAAATCCACTGTTTAAGCAACTAATCTCGACTAGGTTTTTTCAAATCTCAAGTTAAGAACACGAAAGTCTATTTAACCTGAAATTGTGGGATAAATAAATGTGGCCTAGTACCATTTTGTTTTTCTTTTAGTGCAACTTAATGCCACTTTTCTCGTGTATCATAACCCTCGGCCAGCCTCCCACCCAACCATCTCGTAATGTTATTTTTGTCCATCACAGGCTACATAGATTTTGATTTTATTTTTTTGGCCTAATCTCAGAACTGTACCCTTAAGTTTACCCACAGTACAGCTTTGGTACACAAGTTTGAAAGTATGTCAAAGAGGTACCCAACTTTAAAAAAGTACACCAAATTAGTACCTTAGCAGACAGACGCCGTTAAAAAGTCCGAGGGTTAAGACCGTTATTATAAAAAAAATAAAGTCTGTCCACATGGTGACGTGGACCGTCCTTTTTTACATTCCTGATACAAAATTGAGTATTAACTCTTTCTCTTTCTATATATATACACATATTATATATATATATATATATATACATACATATTATACACACACACACACATCAGATATTATATACACATATCATATTACATATACAGATATTATAAATACACACCACCCCATATTCTCTCTCTCTGACCCTAATCGCTCTACTTCAGCTCTAAATAGCTATTGTGCTTATTTTGTAATTGACAACTATAATAAAAGGCAAGAAAGAATCTTATAATACGGGAGTGGCAAGATGGTCATCTGATTTGGTTGCAGGCCCGAAGGAAGCTCTCACTAAAGCGAAATCTTCTTTCTTTCTCTGACAACACACACAACCCCACACAGTCAACAGCATGGTCGTGTGTGGCCATAGGTGGGACGAATTCCGGCGTGGTTGTCGTGGGACGGATTCTGGCATGGTGGTCGTGGGTCTGCATGGTGGTCGTGGGATGGATGGTGTGGTGGTCGTGGGTCAGTTAGTGGTTGTCGTGGTTCAGATTTCGTCGTGGTTGTCTTGGGTCTGCATGGTGGTCGTGTATCTGCTGCTGGTTGTGGGTTGCTGTTGTAACGGCACCTGCACCAGTGATGTAGCAATGGTCATCAATCAACCCAGTGGTGTTGCTCCGGTCTCTATTTTTTATTTGTTTCTTTGGGTGTTGTAACTCCACGGTGATCCGCGAGCAGACGTCACTGTCGGTGAGGGTGATCGAAGAAGGAGGCGTCGATTGCGGCAGCCCTGTTCTGGTGGGTGATGGCAGTAAATAAGGTGATGGATAATAGTCATAAATCGGTCACAGTGGGGATTGAGGGGGGGGGGGGGGGGGGGGGGGTTCTTTTCTTTTGATTAAATTAAGGAAGACAAACATCGAACGGTTGTGATAGTGCCATGAGTTTTTAGGATAATTTTTTTTATAATGACAGTCTTCTCTCTCGGACTTTTTAATAGCGTCTGTCATCTGTCGACCGAGGTACTGATTTGATACATTTTTTTTTAAAGTTGGGTACTTCTTTGGCACACCTTTAAACTTGAGTATTAAAGTTGTACTGGAGGTAAACTTGATGGTATAATTTTGAAATTAGGCCTTATTCTTTTAAACCATGCATTGCATATAGCTGAGAAAAAATTGTGTCTTCATATATATAAGTAATAACGAGTGAATATATGAAAAGAAGGGTAAAGCACATTGAGCTTCCTTGAGTATCTCATTTAATACACTGAGCTCCCTTCCAGTTCTGAAAATTACCCGGTCCTCCCTCTCAGTTACCTAGCTTAGCTACCATTAAAGAAGATCATTGTTTTGATAGAATTACCCTCAATAATTACTTTTAAACATGATAACATTGTTGGGCCTATTTTCTAACAGTTTAAGCTTTTAAAGGAGATGATAATTTAACATGGTATCAGAGCACTAGTTTAGAAGGGTCTTGTGTTCAATTCTTCCCGCTTGCACATTTGATCCCCTTCAGTTTATTTCTAACTTGGTTTGTCTCTCTATGTGCAATTTGTTTATTTTTGTCAAACATTGTTGGGCTCATTTTCTAACAGCTTAAATTTTTAGAGGAGATGGTAACTTAACAATTACAAACAAATTTTTGGAGATGCATAACCTCCTCTGTGTCAACATAACCACTAACCAGCAGACACCTTCATCGTGCTATGATTAGAGGTGTCAAATGGGACGGCCCAGCCTAAGCCCATCGGGCCTCGAGCAAAACGGGCCGGGGCAAGGGGGCTGCCAACCGGGCCTGACTCTGGGGATATCTGGGCCCGGTCCAAGCCTAGGCCCTAGGCCCAACATTTAGGGCCGGGCTTGGGCAGGACCCGGGCCCAATTTTTTTTAATTTTTTTTTGGCATTTTCTTGTTATTCAATATTTAGCGGCTACTTTCAAAAGAGCCAGTGGATTAAATCGCAAACTACATATGTTAAGTATGATATCCACACACAAATACACAGAGA
The DNA here is from genome assembly GCA_033070095.1 of Escallonia herrerae. NCBI lineage: Eukaryota > Viridiplantae > Streptophyta > Magnoliopsida > Escalloniales > Escalloniaceae > Escallonia > Escallonia herrerae. The sequence goes on from JAVXUP010001308.1 coordinate 223,242, forward strand.
TACCGGGAGAGAGACAGAGAGAAATAGACCTCAGGGCCACCAAATTCATGAACCCTAATGGCCTTGACCATTTTTGTTGCTGCTGATACAGAGAGTGCTCTCATTAATGGCTTGGTATTACAGTAGTTGTTGCAGCAAACTTGTTGAAAAAGGGGTGATTTTTTGTGATGAAGGCCAGTCACAAATCGGTTCAAGAGCAAAGTGTGGAAGTGATGAAGAAGTCCCAATCTTGATCCACCCATAAGTCAAGTTAGCTTAATCCCCATGTTGCTATTAGAAAATGGTCAAACGCGTCACTTTATTTCTTTACCTCTTTTTTTTCATTTTTTATTCGTACACGGACTTGTCGTTGGAAGAAGAAAAGAAAAAATAGTTCTCTGGCCACTTTGACCCGGGCCAGAACCGGGCCAAACCCGGGCCGGGCCTGACCTGGGCCAACTCGGGCCAAAACCTGGCTTTTTTCGGGCCGTTCTTCGGGTCGGGCCAAACCCGGGCTTTTTCAGAAAAATTCAGGCCTAGCCCAGGCCCTAAGCCTAAAATGGCCGGGCCAGCACTGTTCATGTATAGGCCGGGCCAAGCTCGGGCCAGAAAGGGGCCGGGCCAGGCTGGGCCACAGGCTGCCCGGCCCATTTGACAACTCTAGCTATGATACGTCCTCCAACACGACACCTGCCTGTATTCCACACCTTCATATGATGTTGGTGTGCTGGTGGGTATATATCTACCAACACACCAACATCATCTCGCTACCAAAAACCTCATCTATCTATTGCAATTGATTGAAAGCCCTAAATTAAGAAGGATCTCCGTAACCATCATTAGTATGCAATTCGAAATATATAGTAGAGCAAATATTGAATTTGATCTAATTCTCCTTCCTCATTCCTTCAAGTTTATATTTCTGTCCTAACCATCATTAATACGTCAACTACACAGCTCAAAACATCCAAACTTCTTGACTGCTCTCTAATCCTTAAGACAATGAAGGCCCTTGAGGGTGTACCGAAGTTGGAAATCATGATGCTAGGGGTTGTGGGATGTGGCTTATGGCTGCTGATGAAGGAATAAAACATCCCCTACAAAAAAAAGAGTAAAATATGAAGGAAAAGAGCAAAGGTGTAGGACTAAAATTTGCATTTGAGTAATGAATTTTGACAACCAAATAACGTTAAGGGGTTGTCGTCATACAAAAATTCAAAAATAAGGAAACCTGAAGTAATTTTTAGAACAAGAAAGGATCCGAGTGCATTTAATAAAAATCTAATGGGAGGTGAATGTATTTCAAAAATCACTCATCTATTCTATCGATCTATCCATATTATATATAATGAGAACATCCATTTTAGTGTTACACAACACAACTATCAATTTAGAATAATGATAAGTGGCACTATGAAAAAAATCTTAGAAGAAAATGACACAAAATAAAAAAATTGAATATCAAATAGAAACTTTCAGGACATGTTTAGTTTTCACATTTTAAAACACTCATATACAATGCTTATATAACAAATTTTAATTTAACAACTTTATTTTACACTTGAGGCCATTTAAAATTTATTAAAAAATATAATTAAAATATATTTTAAAGGCCAAGCTTGATATTATAAAAATATCATATTACTAACTTCATTTTTACACATGTATCGTGTGTGTGATGATAATCTATATATGTACTACATATAATAAGTACTCTATTTTTTATTTTTTTGTGTGATACCCTTTTGGTGTTATACTGAAACTCACCCAAGTGAAGACATATATCCATTTTGAAGGCAAAAGTGTAAACGACTAATAGCCGCTCTCCTCAATTACCTCATGGTAAGTGCTCTTCCTTCCCTATCTCTCTTCCTTCATCTTTATTGCAGAGATCAAACTAGGCAGACCTTAGTTTTCATGGCATAATTTTTATTTTCAATTCCCCGATGGTAATGATCACTTTCGCTTCGCATTTTTTGGGTACTTTTTTTTTGCAACGGATGGTAATACTGTGCATATTTTTTTCATGCATCTCTCATTTTCTATTTTGTTCTATGCATTTCCCCTTCCCTTTCTCTGCATTTTCGCTTCCCCTTCCCCGTGGTTGTGTGGTTGCGATTGATTGGTGGCGGTTGGGTTTCTGGTCGTGGGGCACAGTGGCCATATGTGGGCCAATTGATGGGTTGTTGATTATATTGGTGGTTGCCGATTGTATTGGAGGTTGGGCTAATTGATGGACGACGGGCAGTGGTGGCGGGCTGTGGGTGGGCCGATGGATGTTTGATCGATTCATGGGCGGTCAATTGGTGGATGTGTTGGCCCTCGACGGCTGATGAGTATTGAGAACTGAGATGGATGGCGATTGGTGGTCGTGGGGAGAGTGGTGGCAGGGAAATTTGAGTGTTGCTGTGGTCTCTAGAGGGTGTCATGGGGGTGTTGTTCGAGAGTGGGTGGTTTCGTGGGGAAATAGAGGGCGGCATGGTGGGTCGTGGTAATGGGGAGACCAATAACAGATGCAATGGGTGATGCCGGTGAGTGCGCGTAGGTCGTAGGAGGTTGTTGCCGGCAGTGTCTCCGGATTGATGGCGAGCTGTGGGTGGGCCGATGGATATTTGATCTGCTCATGGGTAGTTAACGGTGGTTGTGGTGGCCCTCGGCTACTGATGTGTATTGAGAATCGAGATTGGTGGCAGTTGGTGGTCGTGGGGAGAGCGGTGGCAGGGAAAGTTGGATGTTGCCATGGTCGCTGAAGGGTATCGCGCCGGTGTTGGTCGCATGTGGGTGGTTTGTGAGGAAATGGAGGCCGACATGGTGGGTCATGGTGATGGGGAGAGCAGTGGCAGGGGCAGTGGGTGATGCCGATGGGTGGCGCGTGGGTTGTCGGAGGTTGATGCAGCAGTGTCGCTGGATGCTGCTGCTGGCGATGTCATGGGTGCGTGGTTTTGTGGGAGGTGGAGGCCAGCATGGTGAGTCGTGGTGATCGAGATAGTAGTGGCAGATGATGATACCATCGTGGTCGTAAAAGGTTGTTGCTGGCAGTACCGCTGGAGGATGCTATCGTCGGGGTGGCCGGAGGGTGTTGCGAGCGGTGGTGGATGGTGATGTGTGAATTGAGTAGCCCATTTGTTCCAACAGTATTGGTTGTACAGTGTGAATTATTGGTTGTACAACATGAAACGTTGGTTGTACAATATCATTCTTGGTTGTAATAATCTGAAATGTTATTTGAATCTTTACCCATAAAAATTCAATCTTTATGTATATATATATATATATATATATATATAGCTGATCTGTTGATAGTGTTAGCAAAATTGGAGAGGTTACCAACGCGATCTGGCCGTCCACGCGTGATCTGTGGAAGTCCAGATCTTTTTTTTTTTATATATTTTTTTAAGTCCGTCTGCCACATGATGTTGCGGACAATATTTTGATAAATATACCCCTCAATCCCAATTACATCTATTTGCTACATTATGTAGAGGACTATTTTACTTTCTCAAAAAGAGACATCCCGTGTTGTCAGTTTTAGAAAAAGAGACAATCAACTTTTATTTTCTCTTTCTCCCTTATCTCTCATCTTCTCCCTCTCCATTGTGAGTGTGCGAGCGGCGATTGAGGCACAACCAGACTGTGGTGGCACCAGCGTCGTTGGCGTTCTGGATGAGCTCTTTCTAGATGGTGGTTCCCTCGGGGTAGTTGGACAACACCTCCCGTATCCGACGTGTCAGGTCGACCTTTTGGCCAAAATCTTTCAACATGAGGGACTTCGGTGGGGATCCCGGCGACAGGGATTCCATGTTAACCGGGGAGGAGGGGAGTCGATGGTGTCAATCCATGTTTGGAGTCACCGATGTTTGTGCTTTCTTTGTGTTTTTTTCTCTTGTTTTTGTCCAATTGATGCGGAATGCGCAATGGGAAGTCACAGGGTGGTGGTTCCTAAGGCAGACTTCCAAGCGGCTCAAGGTCAATAGCTTGAGCTCCTTTACCAGTTCACCGCTCTCGACATGTTTGGTTTCATAATTTAAACTTCATTAAAAATATAATTAAAATAAGTTATAAAGCTCAAACTTGATATTACAAAAGTACCATATCTTTGCACATATTTGGTTTTAACAATTTCAAATTCATTAAAAAACTGTAGTTAAAATTAACAACTTTATTTTAGCACGCATATCGCATGTGCCACGATGACTCTCTCTTGGTTTTAACAATTTCAAATTCATTAAAAAAACTGTAGTTAAAATTAGCAACTTTACTTTAGCATGCGCATTGCATGTGCCACAAGACGAGAGAGAGAGAGAGAGAGAGAGAGAGTTGCACATGCGATGCGGGTGCTAAAATAAAGTTGTTAATTTTAACTACAGTTTTTAATGAATTTGAAATTGTTAAAACCAAATATGTGGAAAGATATGGTACTTTTGTAATATCAAGTTTGGGCTTTATAATTTATTTTAACTATATTTTTAGTGAAGTTTAAATTATAAAACCAAACATGTCTTTGTAAGTAGTTATTTACTATTTAAGATTTGTATTTTATGTCATTTTTTGAAAAATGACTTAAAATGCCACTTATCAATATTCTACGTAGTTGGGTAACACCAAAGAGGTGTTACACCAAAAGAAGTTTTGCCTTTACATATAGTATAGATATATATAGATATGCTTAATGCGAAGCGTATGGGAGTGTCCATTTTGAGAATAAAAAGATAAAATATTTTTTCAATCCAAGTGGACTCTCTTTGATAGCGTAATGTTAATTATTTTTTTAATATTATTTTTTCATAAATATTCATCATTTCACTTGCACACACATCGCATGTGCATTGCAACTGGTTTGTATATAAAGGAAAATTTTCTTTTAGTATAATACCCTTTTGGTGTTACATAACTACCTGCTTAGAATGTTGACACTTGGCATCCTATAATTTTAAAAATGACACAAAATAAAAGTTAAAATAGTAAATATCTAGACATATTTGATTTTAATAACTTAAATTTTATTTTACTAAATGTAATAATAAATACTTATACATGATTCTTTACTCTTTTAAAAATATAGTTAAAATACATCCAAAAAATCATGCTTGATATTATGATTTTCATGATATCAATCATGTTATAAAAAAGATATATTAATTTTGTTTCTATACTTATTTTACAGAATGTGACGATAAAAACTTATAAGTGATGCTTAATTTTTTCATCAATATTCATATCATTATCTTTATTTTTGCATGTCGCCTGTACCACAAGAGTCCATACTACCCAAATTAGGGAACAAATTATTCAAAGACTAATTTTGAAAGTCAAAAATTTGAAAAAATCGGGGTTTGAGACGAAGGGATTTTGAAATTCTGATCACTTTGTAAATTTTCATATAAACACACCCTAAAAGACATTTACGGGTGTCATCAAAAACTTTTTAGTCACATATATGGTAAGTAATAAAAGTTAATCTTCTTACTTAATATAAATCTCATGGGAGGCAAGCTATTTTATCCTAAAAGGCATCACTCATGTTATACTATAACGAGACAAAACTATTCAAATCACACGAACAAATTATCCAAAGACTAGATTTTGAAAGTGACATATTTGAAAATAATGAGGGGTTTGAAACGAAGGAATCTTGAAATTCTAATTACTTTGTAATTCTTTATCTCAACACACTTTAAAGACATTAACGAGTTTTACCCAAAAAAAAAGAATAAAATTTAGTGACAAAGATAAAGTGTAAGTACCAAAAGTGGAGTGCTATAAATAAATTTATTTATGGCTAAGATTGAGAGAAAGAGCGGACAAAAATGAAAAGAAAAAGATAACCAATAAGGCGTCTGCATCTGATTCTCCGTGGCACTGCGACCGTTCTAACGTCCAGACTTTCTAATCGATCGTCTCAATTGGTTGTTATTATTATGGTCAAAATTTTGGTTCCACACTAAAGCAAGAAATTTCGAAGTAGAATCACAAAAGAAACTTTTCTCCGTCCTTTTCAAATCAATCCACCGTCCGATCCTGCCCAGCAGCTCCATCACCAACCGTACAAAGCGCCCCCCCCAAACCCTAATAAATCCCCGTAGAGCGCGAAGCAGGTAATCACTCCTTGACTATATAATATCTCTACAAGGTCACTCACTCCCATTTATACCGCACCTCCATTGGCCCCTGGAAGCCCCTCTTTAGCCTCATTACCATCGATCGCCTCTCCTCGTTCCTCTCGCACTAGCGGCTCTCCGGCCGAGTCGAACGAAGGTACCCCTCTCTTCTCTCTACTCTCTCCACTCTCTCCTCATTCTACGAATCTCTCACTCTTTTACCGGTTGATCTGCCGGTCGTTTTACCGGTCAAAGTGTTGCCGTGATTTGCGGTCTGTGTTATATAAGCTCTTGGATCTCTCTTTTCTTGCCTGTGTCGTTTCGCTTTTGTGGATCGGTGTAGTGCGTTGCGTTCATTCCTCTGTATAGAGTTCATCAGGTCCGTTTTCGTATAGATCTGCCTCTCGAGGTTGTGTGTGTGTGTTCGACTGTGCGTTGTGTGTTGATCTGGATCTGTTGAGTTCAGGTCTACTTTTTGTATACATTTAGGCAGTATAATAGGTCGATCTGCTTTTGACAATTAATTTGTGCCTCTAGGTTGCTATTTCTGTTGCTTTTGGGTGTATCCTGGACATTTATGCCGCTTTTTTGTAGATCTGGTGGAAAACGGAAGATACGGATGTACATTTTTGTGTGTGATTTCTTTGGTCTCCTATGAATTACCTGCATTTAATGTTATGGATCTTAGACGATATAAGACAATGAGTTACGTTTTGTTGTAGATCGGGTGTTTGATAACTGTTTTTCTCTGACATCAATTATAGAATTTTACTCTATCACTCTAGACAATAGAAGACTATAAAACATTCATGGTTTTGTTAGGGGCTGTAAGAAGCTGATAAGATTTTTTTATAGGGTGTCATTGAATCTAAAACAGCCTTGTTTGTAATGAATTTTCTTTGCAGTTGGCTATTTTCACCAATGGCAAATTTAAGGGCAGCTTTTTGTTTACAAGCTTTTGTTATTCTTCTGTTTCTTTTCTCTGTTCCAAGAGCATGCCTGTTTTATGTGTTGAACAATTTGCAAAATTTGTAGTTTATAGCTATGAGCTCTGTTATTCTGGTAGGGAATGCATTATAAGACTTGCTAACCTAAAATACAATATGCCTTCTAACATTTTGGATCATTGAATCTTTGATGCTGTTTGGATCTTCTAACACCTCGTATGTGCATATGATATTTCTGTTGTACAAATATCTTATAAGAAAAGTACTATCACTCACAGTAACTAATGCTTTGGTGTTTTTAAATTTTCAGAAGTGGCCCATGTACAGTTTTAGTGTGTTTCCTGTTGTATTACTCTGACGGTTTAAATTGATTGCTGTTAGATATTGAATTATCTGACTATTCCTTGTTGCTGAAAGTTATTTTCTGTTATGTTCATGTTTGTATGATATCATGAAGTCATCATTTAGACAGCCAAATAAAACAGCATACAAGAATTCAGATATCGTAACTTGTAATAAAGCTTGCATCTGCTTGTTTAGATTATGAGTACACAAATAAATTCTCGAATCTGTTATTGTTCAATACCTACGCCAAACTTTCTCTGACCAGATTATGGTTTTTGATACTTGCAGGGGTTTTCACTTGGAAGCCATAATGGCTGATCGGCACCAGCATCCAACTGTCATTCAAAAGGTAGCAAGTCAGCTACATGTGGGTTCCAGCATCTCCCAAGACGTTCGTACGCGCTATGGTGGCTTTCAGGGTCCCTCTGCATACACCAGCCGCTTTACGTATGGGAGTTATACTAATGCAGGATTGCAGTATCCGGTGAATACCTCATTCGTTGCTGCCAATCCTTCACCTGTTTTTATTCAAGCTCCCGCAGAGAAAGGTGCTGCTGGTTTTGCCATTGATTTTCTTATGGGCGGAGTTTCTGCTGCTGTGTCCAAAACTGCTGCTGCTCCAATTGAGCGTGTGAAACTTTTGATCCAAAACCAAGATGAGATGCTCAAGTCTGGTCGGCTTTCTGAACCCTACAAGGGTATTGGGGATTGTTTTGGGAGAACAATCAAGGAGGAAGGGTTTATGTCATTGTGGAGAGGTAACACTGCTAATGTCATCCGTTACTTTCCCACTCAGGTTTGTTATCTATTCCCTCTGTCAGGACATATGAATAAATTGATCCATTGGGATTGTTTGTGCTTATCACTGTCTGTCTTATTTTTCAGGCCTTGAATTTTGCATTCAAGGATTACTTTAAGAGGCTGTTTAATTTCAAGAAAGACCGTGATGGTTACTGGAAGTGGTTTGCTGGTAATTTGGGATCTGGTGGTGCTGCTGGTGCTTCCTCCCTACTCTTTGTCTACTCCTTGGATTATGCTCGTACCCGTCTGGCAAATGATGCCAAGGCTGCGAAGAAGGGAGGAGAGAGGCAGTTCAATGGTTTGGTTGATGTCTATAAGAAGACACTCGCAACAGATGGTGTTGCTGGACTCTATCGTGGATTCAACATTTCGTGTGTTGGTATTATTGTCTACCGTGGTTTGTACTTTGGAATGTACGACTCCTTGAAGCCAGTGATCTTAACCGGCAAGATGCAGGTCAGTAGCTTTTTGTGTTTATATGAGTTGTGTTCCACTGTGCATTTATTTGTTGGCCTATAAGAATAGATACTTGAGTTCATCAGAAATGATTATGATATATTTGAAATTGCGATAAACACTAGTTCTGGTATCTGTTTTATGCCTCAGTTCACTTGTGTCTTACTGTTGGACTACGTCCTTGCTAAAAATTTTCGTTTAAAAGTCTTGAACATGAGATGGTTTTGGAAGTATGACAAATTCAAGTGCTGTTGTCTGTTCTAGCTGGTGTTAATTGTTTATTTGCTGTATTTTTGTACTTTTGTTGCTAGAAGGTGCTGACACCAATTACTCTTCTTGATTCTTTGATGAAAGTGGTTGCCATGAACTACCTTGTTTTGTACCAGACCCCAGCTTCGCTTGAAACATTTGAGTGTATATCCTGTGTACATGCTGCATGTTATTTGAGATCTTATATTCTTTGTATATGTTGATTACGTTCTATGTGGGAAGAATCACTTGTGCTGTAGGAGATTTCTCATTTTGTGTTCTTCCCCCTCTTTTCCTCTTTCATCCCATTGCTGACGGGAGCTTTCTGTGGATGATATCAGGATAGTTTCTTTGCTAGCTTTGCTCTTGGTTGGGTTATCACAAATGGCGCTGGTTTGGCTTCCTACCCGATTGACACAGTCCGCAGAAGAATGATGATGACATCTGGCGAGGCCGTGAAGTACAAGAGTTCGTTTGATGCATTCTCTCAGATCTTGAAGAATGAGGGTGCCAAGTCTCTGTTCAAGGGTGCTGGCGCAAACATCCTCCGTGCAGTTGCTGGCGCTGGTGTGCTTGCAGGTTACGACAAGCTTCAGGTCATTGTCTTCGGAAAGAAGTACGGTTCCGGCGGAGGCTAATTCGAGATCACCATCCTTTCTCAGTTTTAGCCTTAGATGGTGATGAAAATTTCTTTTCAAAGAGTTTTATTCGAGGATTAAATCGAGCAATTTTACTCATTTGAATAACTAAACACTTTAGCGGGCTTTTTGTCCTAAACATTATTCCCTTTTGACGGAGTGTTTTGTTCCTATAAGCTTTGATCGGCGAAGAGGTTGCTGTTGCTTAAAATGGATTTTATATATCTTTTTTGTAGTACATTTTTGTCTTATTTTTGGAATTTGGGGCCTCTCTCTACTGCTTCACTGCTAAATATTTGTTACCATATCTTTAGCTAATCCCCAAACCTTGAACCTTTTTCTTCAGAGTCGTCTTTGACAATTCTGCTTTAAGCTCCCCTGGTTCCAGGCTTTGGAGGTCAAAGACAATTTGCCTTTGATCTGTAAAGCCTCGACCAGTTGTCTTTGACATGTAAGGCCTGGAACACGGGGAGTTTAATTGCGCTGGGATCCCATTTTCTTGTACTTTTGCAAGCAGGATCGGAGGATCATTAGTACTTTCAGGTGATAAGAGACCTTACAGAACGGAGGACATCTATTTTGTTTATAAAACTGGAAGACATCTCTGCCCTCCTCCTCCCTCAGCGTCTTCAACGGCCCAAGCTGTTTGCTGGTGGCTTATGCCGCTAAGTGGTAACAATCATTTGGCATCATATGTCGCAACCGTGGAATGCGAGGAAGGAGAGAGGAATGGAGGAAGTAGTCCGGAGTATCTTGCTGAGAAGATGCGAGAAAACGAGAGACACCACTACTTTTATCTACAGCAGTAAATAACGTCGTTTGTGGGTGCACCAATGCGCCTGTGGTGACACATTCAATTTGCCCAATACACTGACATAACCTAACTTAAATTGCAAACAAGCTACAGGAGAGGCTTTTAGTGCTTAGGTCTTTTTTTGTTACGTTTACAGCCCAGATGTTAGAACTGAGTTCCAATCATATGCAGCAAAATTAAGTTCTTCTATGAACCAAACCAACAGGTTCTTTTTTTAATGCAGGATCATCATAAACTGTGAATCTCTTTGTTTCTTTACTGAACATATACAGATAAAAAAGAAATTTTACAACTAAAAGGAGCTGAACCTACCTGACTTCTTCGATAGGCTGCCTACGTACCCGATTCAAGGGATCAAGCTCCACGTAGTTCTTTTAGTTATGTTAACAATACTTGACTCAACCCACCTCCACAAGAATTTGGAGTTTCAATTAGCAATAACCACCACTAATATAATCAGCGACACATACGAACCGCCACTGGAGCCCTTTTGTGCGTTTCTCGGCAACCAAACAGTCTTCTAGGAACTGCAGCAGCAGGCCTTTGGCGAGGACCTTTCTTGCAACTAGACGGTGGTTCGAAAGGTGGGAGGTCGTTGAGCTCGATCACCTGTATCTTCTTGGAATGCTTGCGTTCCAGATCCTGCTGGTATCCTTGTCTCAATTTTCTCTTGCTCCCTTCGAGCTTCAGTGGCTCTGCTTCTCTATCTAATCCCAAACAAGGCCGATTGCCTGGTTCACAGTTGCTGATCTTTTTGGTCTTCATGTTTTGTTGTGCTTGTACCAAGTGTTCTTTGTCTTTGCCGATCGTAAAAATATCTTCAATCTTCTGATCCATGCAAGAAACATCCTCGTAGAAGCTGCCTCCTTCGTATCCCTGCCTCAACTTTCTCTTACTCTCTTCGAACTTCAGTCGCTCGGCCGTTTCTCTATCTAATCCCAAACAAGGCCGGTTGCTTGCTTCACAGTTGCTGATCTTTTTGCCCTCCATGTCTTCCTGAACATGTACCAAGTCTTTGTTAGTGTTGGTGATGATGAGTCGTGGTGGCGCCTCATCTTCTTGTTTCCCAGCAGTAGAAATATCTCCAATCTTCTGATCCATGCAAGAAACACCATCCCCATGAAAGCTGCCTCCTTTATATTCTTCTTTTGGGACGTTGAAGAGTAACTTTGCTTTGTTATCCCTGTTAAACCGAAACTCTACTGGATAGTCAGTAGCAGCAGTTTCGATCGCCCACTCGATCAAACCAAATAAATTCTCTCGGGCACCATCAACACCATGAACCTCCTCTTCGCAGTGCATCAGGTTCTTGAAACTCTTACCCTTTCCCATGATATATCAAACAAGCCTAACACAAATTGAACTATCACAACCCTACTTCTTTCTCACTCGATCTGTGACTGGAAGATGAATTTTAGGAGACACCAAATATGCAAATATGAAGTAGTAAAGGGAAGGGTTTCCGCCTTATTTATAACATATCACATTTTTTTTTACCCATACCAGTTATAATTGTCACAAAGTCTTTACCTTATAGAATTAGGACAAATAAAAGTATAGTCTGTAAACCTTATAAAACTAGGACTAATAAAAGTTCTATAACCTTCAAGACTTTACCTAATCAATATACTTACAAGCCAGGCCTTAATATGACTAATAATATTTTAAAAGTATTTTAAAATAACCAAATAAAATCACGCATATATAAATAAGATAAATTAATACTTCAAAAATCAAAAATTTCTTTCCTTTTAACGAAAGTAATATATATATATATATATATATATATATATATATATATATATATATATATATATATATATATATATATATATATATATATATATAATTAATGTAACTTATTTTCTGAAAAAATACTTCAATGTTACCAAAATAAGAGTTTATTACTTAAGATATTAAATTTAGTTAAAGGAAAAATTGCGTAAAATACCCTCGCGGTTTGGCAATTTGCAAAAAGACGCCTCTTGTTACAAAAGTTGCAAATAAACTCCTACGATTGCAAAAGTGCTGCAACCAACGGTTTTCGTAACGAAATGAATAAATTGTCCAAAATACCCCTATATATAAATCAAAAGTCTCGAGCATAGAAGCGGCGGCACTACCATAGCCACACTACCGCCGCCTGCCTTTCATCAACACAAGCCCAAGCCCTCTCTCGCTCTCTCTCTCTCTCTCTCTCTCTCTCTCTCATATCCACGCAGCCCCTACCACCATCACCCAACCATGCCCGTCATTTCCACATATCTGATTTACCCAAATTGTAGAGAATTTGAGCTCAAAGATTAGGCCATTAGACAAAAGGGTTGTGCGATTTGGGCGGTTGAAACCCTAGATCTAGGTTTTCAAATCGCAATGTGTGATTGAAACCCTAGATTTGCAATTTGGGTACATCAGATCTGGGTTTGGGCGAGGTTGTGCGATTAATTAGGGTTCGAATTGTCGGTGGTCAATGAAGGGATTGGGGCCGCAGTTGGTGGCAGCGGGATTGGATGACGTAGATGGTGGCGCCGGTAATGGGTGGCAGACGGGGTGGTAGAGGCGGGATATGAAGTGACTTACATCGACGATGCACGCCGACGGGGCGGGGTGGTGGCAGAGAACGGCACACGGCTGGGTCGTGGCATAAAGGGGGCGGTGGTGGCAGAAATGCGCGGTGGTGGTGATAGTGGTGGTGGATGGGGATTGGTGATGGTGGCGGCTAGGATTTTGGCTTGAGGGGGCTGATGGCGGCAGGCTATTGGGTGGAGCAGGCGGCGGTGATTGTGATGAGGCATGCGGCGGTTATGGTTTACTTGATTGGATTATGAAAGAAATTGTGATTTGGGGAGAGAAGAAGAAATAAAGGATATTTTTGTTATTTTGTTGAATTAATATCTACCAAACGCACTATTGAGGAGCGTGAATATCACGTGGCGTTAGTTTGAAAGAATTTTTTGACGGTTAGAACACTTTTGCAATTATAGGTGTTTATTTGTAATTTTTATAACATGAAGGGTCTTTTTACAATTACCCCAAATTACTGGAATATTTTACGCAATTTTCACTTAGTCAAATAACCTCGTACTCTACGCTTCCAAAAAAGAAAAAATAAATCAAACCAAGAGGATATTCAGCTCACGGATGGGCAGAGCATGCGTGGCAGTTGCTATTGCTTGCACGGCAAGGTAGGATAGGACATTCACAGCATGCCGCCTCTGACCAGAATATGATTTGACTCACGTGATTCAATTCCCGGTGTGACGAATAAATTCTGGGATCCGGTATTGTTCAATACAGACCTACGCGAATTGAAGCTTTCTCTGACCAGAATATACTGTATATGATTTCTGATACTTGCAGGGGTTTTCATTTGGAAGCCATGATGGCTGATCGGCACCAGCATCCAACTGTCATTCAGAAGGCAGCAAGTCAGCCACATGCGAGTTCCAGCCTCTCCCAAGACGTCCGCACGCGCTATGGCGGCTTTCAGGGCCCCTCTGCATGCACCAGCCGCTTTGCGTACGGGAGTTATTCTAATGCTGGATTGCAGTATCCGGTGAATACCTCATTCGTTGCTGCCAATCCTTCCCCCGTTTTTATTCAAGCTCCCTCGGAGAAAGGTGCTGCCGGTTTTGCTATTGATTTTCTTATGGGTGGAGTTACAGCTGCTGTGTCCAAATCAGCTGCTGCTCCGATTGAGCGTGTGAAACTTCTGATCCAAAACCAAGGTGAGATGATCAAGTCTGGTCGGCTTTCTGAACCCTACAAGGGTATTGGAGATTGTTTTGGGAGGACAATCAAGGAGGAAGGATTTGTGTCATTGTGGAGAGGAAACGCAACGAATGTCATCCGTTACTTCCCCACTCAGGTTTGCTATCTATTCCTTTTAATTTGTCAGGACATGATGTGAATACATCGATCCATCGCGAGTGCTATCATGGTCTTTTTAATCAGATGTTTTCTACTTATCATTGTCTCTCTTTTAATTTTTCAGGCCTTTAATTTTGCATTCAAGGATTACTTCAAGGGGCTGTTCAATTTCAAGAAAGACCGCGATGGTTACTGGAAGTGGTTTGCGGGTAACTTGGGATCTGGTGCTGCTGCTGGTGCTTCCTCCCAATTCTTTGTCTACTCCTTGGATTATGCTCGTACCCGTCTGGCAAATGATGCCAAGGCTGCAAAGCAGGGAGGAGGGAGGCAGTTCAATGGTTTTGTTGATGTGTATAAGAAGACACTCGCAACGGACGGTGTGGCTGGACTCTATCGTGGATTCAACGTTTCGTGTGTTGGTATTATTGTCTACCGTGGTCTGTACTTTGGAATGTACGACTCTTTGAAGCCAGTGATCTTAACTGGCAAGTTGCAGGTTTGTAGCTTTTCTTTATTCTCTGTGCTTCAGTGTGTTCGGTGTGCATTTACTTGTTGTCCTATAAGAATAGGTACTTGAATTCATCATAAATATTTGAAATTGCGACAAACACAACTTCTAACAAACAAAGCTTTATGTGTCGCGGTACTCTTTTTAATTTTGCGACACGTCATTACCTTTTACTTATGCAACATGTCATCACGTTTGTTTTGATATCACATTCTTTTTTCATTTCTACTTATTAGAGATACATATGTCTTTTTTTTTTATATCACATTCTTTTTTCGCTTTTACTTATCAGAGACACACATGCACTATGACTATTTATTTTGATATCATGTTCCTTTTTCATTTCTACTTCGTAGAGATACACATGCACCATGATTCTTTATGAGAGATACACGTGCACGTGATTCTTTATTTTGATATCACATTCCATACACATGCACCTTGATTCTTTATTTTGATATCACATTCCGTACACATGCACAATATCACATTCCACACGCACATGCACCATAATTCTTTTCTTTTGATATCACATTCATTTTTTACTTCTACCCAACAGTGACACAGATGCACTATGATTCTCTCGTTTTGATATCACATCCCCTTTTCACTTTTACTTATTAGAGGCATAGTGCATCTATGTCTCTTATAAGAGACATAGATGCACCATGTCTCTTATAAGAGACATAGATGCACCATGTCTCTTTGTTTTGATATCACATTCTTTTTTTCGCTTCTACTTATTAGAGACACACATGCACCATGACTCTTTACTATAATTTATAATTAAAAATTCAAAGGTATTATTCACATAATTTTACTAAACTTTATAAGAGTAAAAAATTAATTATGCATCTTTCACAACTCTACCTATTCAATATCCTTATATATAAGGTCTTAATTTTAACTACTAACACATCAAATATACTTTAAAAACCTCTACTTATTAAAATCACGAATGTATCTTGACTCTTTACTATAAATTATTATTGCCATAATTTCACTAAACTTTAGAAGAGCAGAAAACCAATTATGTACATTCTAAAACTCTACCTATTCAATATACTAACATATAAGGTCTTAATTTTCATCACTAATATCCCAAAAAGTACTTTAAAAACCTCTATTTATTAAAATCACACATGTATCATGATCTGTTTACTATAATTTATCATTAAAAAGTTTACAAGTATTATTGGATACAATTCTGCATCTTCTAAGTCTCTACCTATTTATTATATTAACATATAAAGTCTTAATTTTCATTACTAACACCTCAAAAGTACTTTAAAAACCTCTTCTTATTAAAGTCACCCATGCACAATGGCTCTTTGCTATTATTTTTCACTACTATTACCCCAAAAGTATTTTAAAAATATCTACTTATTAAAGTCATGCATGCATTATGACTCTTTATTATTAAAAAAATTCGCAAATAGTGTCGGCATAATTTTATTAAATTAATAAGAGTAGAAAACCAATTCTACACCTTCTGCCTATATATTCAATATATTAACATATAAGGTCTTAATTTTCACTACTAACACCTCAAAAGTACTTTAACAATCTCTACTAACTAAATTCACACATGCAACATTACTCTTTACTATAATTTATTATTAAACGTACTTTTAAAATAAAATAAAATCTCACAAATGTAAAATACAAAAATCATGTATGAAATCAAAGATAAATAATTCACAAATCAAGATCTTTTGAATATAATTTACAAAGTGATATAACTTAATTTTTACAATTAGTTTATATATTTTTTGTATTTTTGTCTGTTTCTTTTGTTATCTTAAAGTTTTTTAAAGTATTAATAATTAAATTAAGTCCTAATATGTTGATACATTGATTAAGTAGAGTTTTACAAGGTGTACAAATGGTTTTCTACTCATATAATATAAACTAAAACTATGGCAACAATAGCTACAAATTTTTAATAATAAATTAAAGTAAAGAATCATGATGCATGTGTAATTTTGATAAATATAGATAAAAAAGAAAAGGACTGGAAAACAAAGATGGCAATGTGTCGCAAATTAATTAACCTCAAATTCTAGATTGGGAATCATATGCACCAAATCATGTATAAAATCAATGATAAACAATTCACAAAGTAAGGTCTTTCAAAATTAGTTTACAAAGTGATATGACTTAATTTTTAAAATATATTTTTTTATTTTTTTCAGTCTTTATTTTGTTATTTTAAAGCATTTTTGAGGTGCTAATAGTTAGAATTAAGTCCTAATATGTTGATACATTGATAGAAACACGTACGACCTGCAGAAACCCGTATGGGTTCGGGGAAAGGATCCCCTGAATATTGGGTAGCTGTTGTTAAACCAGGTCGAATACTTTATGAAATGGGTGGAGTAACAGAAAATATAGCCAAAAGGGCTATTTCAATAGCAGCATCCAAAATGCCTATACGAACTCAATTCATTATTTCGGAATAAAAATGGAGAATCAAAGGAACTAGGTCTTGGGGATAAAAAAACAATCGCAAGCGCAGGTTTCTTTTTTTAGACAAATAATATTTCTTTTTTTCTTCGCCCTTTGCATTGAAAGAAAGATAAAAAATGATATGGTAAACTGAAATTATGGCGACAACAGTTACAAAATTTTTAATAATAAATTAAAGTAAATAATCATACATGTATAATTTGATAAATATGGATAAAAATAAAAGGGACTTGAAAACTAATATGATGATGTGTCACAAAATTGGCCTCAAATTCTAAATTGAGAATCATATATACCAATACATGAAAACAAAAAAAGAAATTAAAGCATATATGACTTAAAAATATAGATCTTCCATTTCTATTTACAAAAATAATATACAAAGTAGATATGACTTAACTTTTAATAATATTTTAAAACACAAACATGGTAATTTACTTAAGAAATTAATTTTAATTATGTGACATCAACGTCTAAATTGGTAATCACACACGCCAATAAATGAACTAAAAAAGAATCAAAGTTAATATGACTTAACTCTTAAAAGTAGTTAAAATACAGAAATAACAGTTTAATTTCATAAATAATTTTTGAGATTACTGAATTAGAAATAAGCAAACATGAATGTTCATGGTACTACTTACGCGACATGTCACCCCTTTTAATTATGTGTCACATTATCTTATTTATTCTCTATTCTTTTTTACCCCAACTTTTTAACACTTTAATATGAGTTATTATTAAAAAAATCATTGGTCTAATTTGCCCAATTTTGTTATACCTTCTAAAACTAGAAACTAGTTAATTTTACACTTTCTAAAACTCTACATAATCATATAATAAGCCTTAATTTTAACTTTTAAGACTTCAAAAAAATTTAAAAATAACAAAACAAAATCTTCAGAGGTAAAATACTAAAATCATCCCTTATTTATTAACTCTTTACTACGATTACGGTTGTATATGAATCGAGTTCGAGTCGAACAGAGGTATGTTCAAACTTGTTTGTTTAGTTTTAGGTCAGGTTCATGTTTGTGTTCATTTAATTTTTAAAATTCTATTCGAACTCGTTCGTGGTTCATTTCATTAAACTTGTGTTCAGCTCGAGTTCGTTTATTTATACGAACCGAACTCGAACTTGAAAACTCGTTTTCTTGTTCTAAATAATTATTTTTAAACTAGAATTACACCTTACTTGATCTAATTGTCTAACTGATTTTAGGGCTTCCAAGTTTAAAATAATTTATACTATAATTAAGTTATATGACTATTGAATTTGAAATATATTATAATTAAGTTATTATCCAGACGAGTTGTTCATGAACACATTCAAGAACACTTTAGATTGTTCATGCTCGACTCGCTTAATAAACGAGCTCTAATATTTTGTTCGTATATTATACAAACGAACATGAACGAGTTCTTTGGAGAATGAACCACGAGCAGTTCTTGAACAACTCGATTCATTTACAGCCTTAACTACGATATATTATTGAAAATTTTGTTGGTATAATTGTCCCGATATTTGTAAATAATTATAAAACTAGAAAATTAATTGTAAAACTTAACTCTAGGCTATAGACATATATTTACATATTAAGCTTTGATTTTGACTATTGACACCTCAAGAGAACTTTAAAAAAATTAAAGCAAACTATGACAATCATGTATGAAACTAAAGACTATACTAAAAAATTAAAAGGCTTTTTTCTTTTTCATTTTACGAAAGCAATATACATACAAAAAAATGATTTAATTTTTCAAAAGACGTCAAATTATCAAAATAGACGTGTATTTAAGAAATTAGTTTTACCTAAATAGTGCAAACTTTGAAATGAAAATAAAGAACCCTCTAAAGTTCAAAAGAGATACGTGATAGTGTAACCATCTTTAATTACAACTATAATAGTATTTGCTATTTAGCTCTATGTGGCACAATCATGAATATTCTACTACTCTTAAGTGTTAGGTCAATATTCATTTAAAATACAACGTGACAATTTAGAACAAAAGCTTAAAGAAAGTAATTAAACAAATATACATATTCAAATATCTTATAATAATTTCATGCAACCTAATCAAACAAAAAATGCTCTTCAAATGATCAAAAGTTAGGAGTTCAGTTAGTGGTGATTAATTTAGGTACTAAAATTATTATTTATAGTCAAATAAAATATTTTTTTTATAAAATTAACATCTTTGTTTGTCTCCTAATATGTTATACATATTGATATATCTTTTAAAATTTTATGATATATAATATTTTATAAACCGGCCTGACCTTGACTCGGTTACTGTGCTGATTGTATTTAAAGTCTTGAACATGAGATGGTTTTGGAACTGCGACAAATTCAAGTGCTGGTCTCCGTCTGATACCTGGGTGCACTTTATCTATTATAGCTGGTTTTAATGTACTCTCCCCCCTCCTTTCCTCTTTCATGAAAAATTCAAGTGCTGGTGTCCGTGCATTTAAGATGATACCTATGTTCATTTTGAGCGTATATTCTGTGTGTACATGCAACAATTTATGCGAGAGCTTGTGTTCTTTGTATATGTTTCATATGTGAACAATCACTTCTGCCGTTCTCTCATTCCCTCCTTTCCTCTTTCATCATCCCATTGCTGATGGGAGTTTTTTGTGGATGATATCAGGATAGTTTCTTTGCTAGCTTGGCTCTTGGTTGGGTTACCACAAGTGGTGCTGGTTTGGCCGCCTACCCGCTTGACACAGTCCGCAGAAGAATGATGATGACATCTGGGGAGGCTGTGAAGTACAAGAGTTCGTTTGATGCTTTCTCTCAGATCTTGAAGAACGAGGGTGCCAAATCTCTGTTCAAGGGTGCTGGGGCAAACATCCTGCGTGCACTTGCTGGCGCTGGTGCGCTTGCAGGTTACGACAAGCTTCAGGTCATAGTATTTGGAAAGAAGTACGGTTCCGGTGGAGGCTAATTCGAGATCATCCTCCTTTCTCAGTTTTAGCTTCAGATGGTGATGAAAATTTCTTTTATTCGAGGATTAAATCGAGCAATATTTACTCATTTGAATAAATAAACACAATTTAGTGGGCTTTTTTTTTTGTTGAAGAGTGATTCAAACCTGGATAGGGTTTTTCTTTTGTAGTTTGAATAAGTCTTGTTAGTTCAGATTTTCTTTCTGTTTCCTCCTGATTTGGTGCTTACATGTTTGTGCCATGTTTATCTCATTTTTGTTAAGTTTGTTTAGGGAGTCAGTTCACCGAAAGCCTATAAAATGGCTGGTGTGAGTCTTTGAATTAATGTACTCCCGAAAGACTTCTTGAGTCAATAAAATCAGCTTGCAATCCTTTTTCCTGTTTCTCCTGTACTTTCCATGTTCTCCATTCATTTAGCCTTTTTAACCCTACATTGTGGTACCAGAGCACGTTCGTATCGTTACTGGGCATAGTGGGTGAGTAAAAGTATGGCAGCCAGTGGAAATTCAGTGAATTTCTCTCAATCTTTGATTCCCATATTCAAAGATGAAAATTTTGAATTCTGGAGCATCAAGATGAAGACGTTGTTCAAATCTCAAGATCTCTGGGAGCTGGTTGAAAATGGATATGCTGATCCAGATGAAGAAAACAACAACAGATTAAAGGAGAATAAGAAGAAGGATAATAAAGCCCTTTTGTTCATTCAGCAAGTAGTTCATGAGACCATTTTTTCAAGAAATGCAGCAGCAACTACTTCAAAGGAAGCATGGGAAATTTTGCACAAGGAGTTTCAAGGTTCATCAAAGGTAATTACCGTAAAACTTCAGTCTCTTCGCCGTGAGTTCAAAACACTGTTTATGAGAAATAGTGAGTCTGTGCAAGATTTCTTGTCTAGAGTTACTGCAATTGTTAGCCAAATGAAGTTGTATGGTGATGAAATAGTAGTTGCGAAAGTTTTAAGGAGCTTGACTCCAACATTTGATCACGTAGTAGCTGCAATTGAGGAGTCTAAAGATTTAACTGTTTATGCATTTGATGAACTAATGGGCTCTTTGCAAGCACATGAGGCAAGGTTGAACAGATCACTTGAAACAAAAAACGAAGAGAAAGCATTTCAAGTGAGAGAGGAGTCATCAAATCAAAGGGGGGCAGAGGACACAACAGAGGTGGTTTTCGTGGTAGAAGCCGAGGCAGAGGGCGTTTTTTTGGGTCATATCATGGAGTCCAATGCTACAAGTAAGGAAAATTTGGGCACATAGCAGTGAATTGTGACAGCAATGACAAGCTGGCAAGTTATGCTGAGGAAATGAAAGATGAAGAAGAAAGTAAGATGTTCATGACTAGTTTTAATGATACTAATGTTGAAAGCGATATTTGGTTTGTGGACAGCGGCTATTCTAATCATATGACAGGCGCAAGATCAATGTTCAAAGAACTTGATGAGTCATTTAAGAAGCTAATTCGGCTTGGAGATGATAAGCAAATTGAGGTTGAAGGCAAAGGTACAGTTGCAGTAAAGAATAGCCATGGAAAAGTTAAGCTTCTTCACGATGTCCTGTTTTCTCCTAGTTTGGCACATAATTTGTTGAGTGTTGGGCAATTAATTTGTAGCGGATACTCAATTTGGTTTGAAAATGGGTCATGTGAGATTAAAGATAAAAAATCTGGACATATTTTGGCAAAGGTTTGCATGGCGGAAAACAATTTGTTTCCTCTTGAAATTGCAAGTGTTGAGAATCATGCTTTGGTTGCTAGTGAGAAAAATGAAACAAGTTTGTGGCATTTACGATATGGGCATCTAAACATCAATGGTCTGAAATTGTTGAGTCAGAATGAAATGGTTCTTGGATTACCAAAGATTGAGTCAATAGATATGGTATGTGAAGGATGCATCTATGGAAAGCAGACTAGAAGACCTTTTCCTGTAGGAAAATCTTGGAGGGCACCAGCTTGCCTTGAGTTAGTGCATGCCGATTTATGTGGGCCTATGAACACTCAATCACTTGGTGGAAGTCGGTATTTTTTGATGATTATAGTCATATGAGTTGGGTATATTTTCTTGAGTTCAAGTCTAAAACTTTCGAAATGTTCAAGAAATTCAAGGTATTTGTTGAGAAGCAGAGTGGAAAATGTATCAAGACTCTTCATACAGATAGGGGTGGTGAATTTCTGTCTCATGAATTTAATAGTTTTTGCAAGGAAAGTGGTATTTGTAGGAAATTAACAGCACCATATACTCCAGAGTAGAACGGAGTAGCTGAACGCAAAAATCGAACCACTGTTGAGATGGGCAGAAGCTGTTACTACTGCAGTGTACTTGCTAAATATCTCTCCTACAAGGGCAGTTCTTTATCAAACATCATATGAAGCTTAGAGAGGTACAAAACCACAAGTAAGTCATTTGAAGATTTTTGGTTGTATTGCCTATGCTTTGGTAAACTCTCAAGCTTGACAAAAACTTGATGAGAAATCTCAAAAATGTATTTTTGTTGGTTATTGTGCATAATCCAAAGCATATCGGTTATATAACCCAATTAGTGGAAAAATAATCATTAGCAGAAATGTGGTATTCGATGAAAGTGCAACTTGGGATTGGAAAATTCGTAGCGTGGAATTAAAATTTCCAGTTTTAAAGGAAGCTGAACCTTCTTTGAATGAAGTAGCAGATACACCTAATCCCACTCCAAGCAGATCAAGCAGCAGCGATTTACCCACTTCCAAAAAATCCTCTGATGAGACCCCACCAAGGAAATTTAGATCCTTGAGAGACATTTACGAGTCTTGCACATTTGCTCTTTTTGCATCAGATCCAATAAGTTTCGAAGAAGCTGTAAAGAAAAATGAATGGAGAATTGCAATGGAAGAAGAGCTCATGGTTATTGAAAAGAATGAAAGTTGGGACTTGGTGGAACTCCCTCAAGGAAAGAATGTTATTGGGTTAAAATGGGTATTTAAGACAAAGTATCACGCTGATGGAAGTTTACAAAAACACAAGGCACGGTTGGTAGCAAATGGGTACTCGCAAAAACAAGGTATTGACTTTGAAGAAACTTTCTCTCCAGGTGCTCGATTTGAAACCGTAAGAGTTATTTTAGGCTTGGCTGCTCAACTTAATTGGCCTATTTTTCAATTTGATGTGAAATCTCCTTTTCTTAATGGTGAATTGAAAGAAGAGGTATATGTAACTCAACCAGAAGGTTTCATAGTAAAAGGACAGGAAGAGAAAGTGTACAAGCTAAAGAAGGCTCTCTATGGCCTAAAGCAGGCTCCAAGAGCATGGTATAGTAGGATTGATTCCTATTTCTGCCAACATGGATTTGAAAGAAGTGAGAATGAGCCTACACTTTATGTGAAAAAGCATGGTAACAAGGGTTTTTTGTTGGTGTGTTTGTATGTCGACGATATGATATATGTGGGTTCCTCTTATTCTCTTGTATCAGAATTCAAGTCTTGCATGATGAGTGAATTTGAGATGACAGATTTAGGCTTGTTGCATTATTTCCTTGGGTTAGAGGTTAAGCAAGGAAAAGATGGAATCTTCATTTCAAAAAAGAAATATGCAACTGATCTTCTCAAAAAATTTAACATTCTCAAAAAATTTAACATGCTCAATTGTAAAGTGGCAGCAACTCCTATGAATGTCAATGAGAAATTGAAGATTGAAGATGGGACACGATCAATAGATGGAAGATTCTTCAAAAGTTTAGTTGGCGGCTTGATTTATTTGACACATACGCGGCCTGACATTGCGTTTTCTGTTGGATTTATGCATAGTCCAACAGCACATCATCTTGGAGCAGCTAAGAGGATTCTGCGTTACATTGCTGGAACAAGAGATTTTGGGTTATGGTATTGACAAGTGTCTAATTTCAGATTAGTTGGCTTCTCTGATAGCGGGCTGGTTGTTTAGATGATAGAAGAAGTACTTCTGGCAGTATTTTTAATCTCGGATATGGGGCTATCACTTGAACTTCAAAGAGACAAGCAACTGTAGCATTGTCATCATCGGAAGCAGAGTATATCGCTGCAACTTCTTCAGCGTATCAAGCAGTGAGGCTTAGGAAATTGCTGGCCGATCTTCTTCAAGATCAGAAAGGAGCAACTGAAATTTTTTTTGATAATGCATCAGCAATAGCCATGACAAAAAATCCAGTTTATCATGGGAGATCAAAGCACATAGAGACATCATTTCATTCGAGAGTTGGTAGCTAATGAAGTAATAAGCTTGAAGTTTTGCAGTACAAATGAGCAAGTTGCAGATATTCTCACCAAGTCTCTGCCTCATGAAAAACATGTCTACTTCAGATCTGGTCTTGGTGTGTGCAAGTTTGAATCAAGGGGGAGTGTTGAAGAGTGATTCAAACCTTGATAAGGTTTTTCTTTTGTAGTTTGAATAAGTCTTGTTAGTTCAGATTTTCTTTCTGTTTCCTCCTGATTTGGTGCTTACATGTTTGTGCCATGTTTCTCTCATTTCTGTTGAGTTTGTTTAGGGAGTCTGTTCACCAAAAGCCTATAAAATGGCTGGTGTGATTCTTTGAATTAATGTACTCCCGAAAGACTTCTTGAGTCAATAAAATCAGCTTGCAATCCTTTTTCCTGTTTCTCCTGTACTTTCCATGTTCTCCATTCATTTAGCCTTTTTAACCCTACATTTTTGTCCTAGACGTTGTTCCCTTTTGACGTGGTATTGTGTTCCTATAATTAAAGCTTTGATCAGCGGAGAGGTTGCAGTTGCTTAAAATGGATTTTATATATCTTTTTGTAGTAGACTCGATGCAATCTTCGTCTTCTTTTCGTAATTTTGAGCATCTCTCTAGCGCTTTACTGCTATATGTTTGTTACCATGTCTTTTGCTATTCGGGACCAAACCAAGATCTGGTTTGTGGAAGAGGCCTCTGATGGCAGTTGATGCCGTTGACTTGTATTGCTTGATATGCAGCTTTTTGGCTATTTAATCCCCAAATCTTGAACCTTTTTCTTTTGAGCCGTCTTTGACAATTCTAAATTGTCTTTAAACTCCCCTGGTTCCAGCCTATAGAGGTCAAAGACAATTTGTCTTTGATCTATGTGGCCTGGACCAGTTGTCTTTGACCTGTTATAACGGCTCGAACACGGGGAGTTTAATCTGGCTTTCGATCCCATTTTCTCGTCCTTTAGCAATCTTGTGAGATGCTTCCTTAAACTGCAGCATGCGCAGCCTCAGTTTGAAGCTGTTGATGTGTTGCAGGATCATCAGTATTTTCAGATGAAAGAGCCGGGTATCTAATATTACTCCGAGAAAATATACCAGGACAAATGGAATCTGTGTCTCGTTATAGGCGCACTGCCTTTGCTGCACTCTGAAAATGTGTAAGCGGGAACTCTCGTTGTTGATAAATTATTTAACGTACTTTGGAAACACATAAAGATCCCATATTTTTTTTGACGAAGTAGATATTTTAAAACTAATAGGGGTATTTTTTTTTTGCACTTTGCCTAAATCAATCGCTAAATGACTTTTAAAAATCAAAACTGGGACTGCCCGCTAAAAATTTACTCTACATCATCTTCCTCTTCAAAAAACCCTATCCCTAATCCTAATTGCTACGCTTTCTCTTCTTCCTTATGAAGCACAACCACCACTCAGTCATGGCACACACATAACAATACCAAACTCACACACGATATCACACTTAAAACACTCAACAAGGCTGAATTCAGGAGTATACCTAATTTTTTTTTGTCTAAGTAGAAAATTGATATTTTGGGCCTGAATACAATCTCAAAAGAACTTGATTCCTTCTACAAAATTGTATATTTTGAAAATATACATGATTAGGCATTTGAATCACCTAAATTAGATATCGAATGAGAAAGTTAGGGCTAGTCGAAAACCTAGACAAGAAATTTGTCTAATTTTGGAAAAATGTTATTTTGGACCTGAATATAATCTCAAATGAATACGACTTCTTCTACAGTGTTGTAGCTTTTGAAAACATACACGATTTAGCTTTTGAATTGCCTAAATTGGGTATCGTATTAGCATATTATGGCTTTGTCAAAGTTTGGTTGTGCTTAATACGGGGATTCGGAATTTTTTTTATCTATAGTCACCTTTCTCTTAGGGATTTTAAGTAAGAAGGAGAAGAACACACATGGGACGACTGATCCTATAAGCCTCATTATATGTACTAGATGAAGCACGTGCGTTGCACGTAAGTACACACCCTCACAGAAAATAATATTAAATTATCTTCATGATAAGTCATATTTACCCTTAAAAGCAATAACCATAATTATGATATTATTTTTAGGATTTTGCTTTCGGTAGAGTTTTAAGTCATGGTATAAGCCACAAAGGCTCTAAAACATCTCTAATATAGAAAGACTGTATCATAAGGAAATGGATTTTACGTTGGGACGTGGTTCCTTCAAGTTTAGAGTTTAAAACTCAAGCTCACCAACATATTCAAATGACAAGTGTAAACCTATAAGTTTTCAAGCAATCTTCACATAATTCATGCAATATACGCCTTGTGAGCTATCAATTCTATTAATCATGCCATCCCACCGGGCATTGTAATTATATAAAACACGTTAACAAAAAACATATCTATTATTACTCATAGATTTCAATTATATTAAGTGCTACTATGTGTTAGACAAAGACATGATCGCTTTTATTTTTTCCGTCACTACGAAAAAACTATTTTAATCTCATCAAACTTGTTATAGGTGCAATTCAATTTTGCAATTAAATGGTAGAATTAAATCAATCAAATCAAGCTATAGAGAGTATAGATGTTGATACATGTTAGTTGCTAAAGAAGTTTAATGGATGGCTAACATTTGAAATTAACTTTAAGAGAGGAACCATGCATATAGCACGAAGAGATTGAGAGTTTTTCTCAGGTCATGACACATGAATGGTCACAATCAAGGTTAATCATGGCATCAAGAAAAATTATA